>VZTF01004070.1:865908-928740 GCA_013397755.1 Cnemophilus loriae | reverse complement strand
CCCCCCCATCTCCAAGTTTCTACCTCTTTTCCTATGCTGTTGGTGTGCCAAAAGAAGAATTTTTTGGCTTATGGTGTGGTGTACCTATTTCCAAGTAGATTTTTTAATCCCTGCTTGGCATTACAGGCTACTGGAGTAATAGTTTGAGATGTAACTTAAGCTGAAGGCAAATAAGTTTAGATCTGTGCGGTTGCAGTGAAGTGTTTGTTCAGTTCTTGCACACCAAAGGAGGAGCAGATTGTGGGACAGCAAAGCAAAGGGAGTGAGAACCCAGAGAAGCGTGAGAGAAATGACCTCAATTACGCTGCATTTCTGTTGCTGAACATTTTTAGGCCTTTTTAACAAGCTGGCATGTTCTTGAGTTCAGATCAGCGCTGAGCATGTTGGGGCGGGTGTGTGTGCTTGCGTTAGGAGGCTGTTTTGGGGGCAGAACTCTGGAGTGTTGGGTTCTTGACTTGAACTCAAAACTCTTCAAATAGGCATTTCAGTGTTTTCAGTTCCTTTAGGAGACTCCTGCAATCTTGGTCCTTATGGTCACAAGTGGAAAGAACCAGGAAACCTTTAGAGATGTACTCTGAACACATCTTTTGCAGGGTTCTTGTGTGGTGTTGCCCAGGTCTCAAAATTGCACTGTATGGGGGGTTATGCAGTGAACTGGATTGTGGAACTGGGACCAGTAAGGAGTGTTGCAGTATCCCCTGGGCTGCAGCTGCTCAGAGAAACATTAGCAACCCTCTGCATCACTCACATGGGGCATCAACAGCTGCCTGAGGAAGGTGGTAAAAGAAAAGCTCCTTCACCATGTGACTCAGGTGTGATTCAAGCGTTAAGCAAGTCTGTGGAGGAGCTGGAGCCTTTTCCCTGCTGCTGGAGGGGAGTCTGGTCTCCTACTCGGGGTGTTTTAAGAGGCAAATATTGCCTTGGGGTCTGCTGAAACACTGCACTGATTCCTGATAACATGTGACCTTCTTAAGCTGCCTGCCAGAGCCTAAAGGATGCGAGTGATGACACCGTGAGATGACACCAGCTGTGTATCGTTTCTTCAGCTGCGAGTGCCTTCAGCAGACTGGTCAATGAAGCACAGAGAGGTTAACAAGGTGAAAAGAAGCCTTGTGGGGAGGAACGTGTGGTGCTGCTGTTCAGGGGCACATCTCCTTGGTGTGGAAGCTGAAGGGATGGCACCTCAGTGGAGCTGTAGCCAGTGAAATTCTTGTAGTGCAGGAGGTGTTTTGGATGGATGATGAGGTGAGCTCTTAGTGCTGCCCTCGATAAATGAGATACGTGCAGTGTCTCAAAGGAGAGCAGAGGAAGACCTTAACACTTCACCTGCCTCAGCAGGGAAACGACCACAGTTCAGCAGCATTTTCTGAAACTTCATGTTGTGCTTTTAAATAGAGTTAGGAGTTCCAGCTCATGATGCAATTTATACTTTGAAATGCACTGGTGTAACTTGCATGATGCCAGTGATGCAGGGATTGCTTCTAAAGCCTCTTTTGTTCCTAAACCATTTTGAAACTTTATTTCTAAGAGTATTAACAGCACCATATTCTACAGCATGAGGGATCTGGCTTGGATATGGATGTGCTGTCTTTATGCCTGCATGATAACGTGCTTTAGGATAAATGTTGAAGGACAGCTTTGCTATGGAGCAGTCAAACTAACTCAGATATACTGTGGAAGTTTTTGTGGTGGAAGTTTTTTCAGCCTTCAGCTGGTGCACATTTCTGCTGGAGCAGAAAGTCAAAATGTCAGTGTTGCAGGAAGCCCATCACCAGCAGAACCTTCTGTGGTCCAAATTCAGTCCTGAGCATACCTTTAAACGTTCCCTGTTGTTCAGAGGGTTTGTAAATAGAGTGTGAACAATGCTTTAATCTGGCAAATGATTTTAAATGTAATGCATAGTTGAAATAAAATCCAACTCTCTTTGGAGGTGTCGTTCCTAATGTGACTATGGATTAAAACTCATTGGTTGCTACCAGCAAAAGAACGAAATAAAACACAATGCCCCTGCTCTGTACAAAGGCTGCAGATTGACCATTACAGCACTGAGCACCTCGTTGGGTTGAGGATTGAGAGCGTTCCAGGCAAAATGCAGCCGTGGCCCATTGCTGCCCATTTGTTCCCACGCCAGCATTGTCCTCTGGCTTCAGCCCCTCCCTGCAAGGTGGGAGCGGAGGAAGCTGGGCAGGGTCCTGTTCCTCGGGTGCAGTTCAGGGCAGCAGAGCCCTTCGTGCACAGGGGAAGGGAGGGTAGCAAGTAGTGCCTGCTCAAGCCTGGCTGTTCGGATTTTCCAGTGCTTTTGTGTCTTTCTGACCCGCGCCTGTGGTGTAGAGTATTAAAAGTAAAAATAGACCTGCTGATGCAGTGCTTACCAGGCTGCGTAGGCTGAAGAGGAGGCAATTCCAGCCTCGTAGTACTCCCTAAATTCTAGTTTGGTAGTTATGCATGTTGGTGATAATTTCATTTATGGTCCCTCTGTCAACTTACAGGAACTTTGACTTCTCTATGTTGAGTCTCTGTTCCTCCTGTCATACAGCCTAAACTGAAGCTGCCCTTTTAAAATCTCAGGGTTGAGAAACTAACTGCATACCCCTGAGTTTTAAACTCTTGGCCTATTTGAAGATTTATTATCACTCTGTGAACTTTGGTTGTTTAACTGACGGTTACTTTTTCCCCCCCATTCTTTTATTGTACTGTGTGTGGTGACAAAGGAGAAAGATCTTCCTTGTTGATTTCTCTCCCTTTGCAGCTGAAGAATTATCAAGACTCAGCCTGATGATGGGGTACAGCAATCTTGTCTCACTTGCTGCCTTCTGATGCTCTCATTTAGCTACATCTGTGCCACACTGACAGTAATTTTGATACAGCAATCGCACATTTTCTCTGTAGAGACAACTGAAATCACTCAGCTGCTTAGACATAATGTGTGCAATAAATAATATCGTGAGACTCCAGGTAGTTAGAACAAACCACATGAAAGCATCTAGATCTGATATGATTCACAATCACTGAAGTTTTGATTTCCCTCTGAGCTAACAACTCTCCTCTGCCTTGCAGCCTGTTCCCAGCGCAGCTCAATTTCATTTTCCTCTAGGAATTCGGATAGATGAGAGCATCCGTCTGCTGCCGGCTTCTCCTTTTGTCCATGGCTGTTCAACAATAGGATTGTCGAGTCACTGAGAGGTTAACGAAGCTTTTTCTTTTTTTTTGTCAGTGGTCCAACCTCTTTGTATAGCTGTGTGGAACAGCACACTGAACAGAAATAATGGGAGAATCTCGTTGCTGGAATGACCGGGGTTGTCATTTTGTGGTGCTAGGGTAAAGACCTGCTTAAGCTTCAGGCTTCTGGCTGTGTTATGGGGTGGCTGAGCACAAATCCCTCTGCAAGAACATTAAATATTAGTTTCTCTGTGTCTCCTTGCATCCGACAGCGTTGGAGCAAAGGGAGGGGATCTGAACGATTACAGTCAGTTCAGCAGTAGCTTCCCATTTAGTATTTAGAATGGTTTTGTTACGAGCCTTTTGGGGTTTGGCATTGGAAAAAGGGTGAATTGTAGCCCTTAATTATGAAGTGTGGGAACAATTGGAGCTGGACAGACAGGCAGCAGTCCAGCTCCTCTTCCTGAGCGAGCAAAGCTTTTGTGCTGTGCCATCCCACCGCACAAATGACCATGCCGGGCTGCTGCTGGATTGATTGGTTTTGATCCCTTTTAGGAAGGGGTTTGGAAGCTCTAATTTTGGGTTTATCACAGTAGTCAGGCTCCTGCCCTGTTGCTCTGAGCAAGCCTGTTACCGTGGCTGCCCCAAAGAACTTCCCACGGAGGGGAGCGTGGGATTAAAAACCAGTTGTTAAATCTGGCTGAACTGGGGCATCAGTGGCTTGGCTCGTGTGGGTTCAGTGACAAAGTAACTGCAAGGAAAGATGTGAAGGTGCTGTGTTTTGCTCATGCAAGGAATGGAGCTTTGAGGAGTTTGGGGGAATTCAGCTTGGGATGGTGTGGGATGGATGGCACGTGGGTGAGCTGTGACTTGCTGGATGCCACCTGGGGCACAGAGACACTTTTCTTCCCCTGTCTCTTACCAGCTTGTGGATGAGGGCAGCCAGCAGAGCAGGGTGGCAGTGGCGTTTACAGGAGTGTTTGCTGGTGTCAGTGCTCCAAGGAACTCTCACCTTTTCCCTCCAGAGCACCTCTCCAGGCTGGGTTTTCCCTACGTTCAGGCAAAGTGCACCTGTTACCACTCAGGCATTGCTGCTGGCCCCAGCCATGCCTCCTTTCCAGGCTCTCATTCCAGCAGAGCTCATACTCTGGGGAATGGAAAATACAGAACTCCTCTTTGGGACACAGCTTCACTTTTTTTCTCTTTTTTTCATTTTCCCCTCCCGGGAGCTGCCGAGCCTCTGTGGCGACTGGTGTATGCATGGCCCTGCATTCTCCTGTTGGGAATGTTAAAAATACCAGCTACAATTTTCCCTTTCCACATACCAAAATATATTAATGTGCTGCTGCTTTGATTAGTCATTTCCTCTTCTTTTGTTCCTTTTGCAACAGGGTAAAGGACAGCGTGTGCACACTTGAGTAAAATCTTATCTGGTTAAGAAGTCTGAAGCTAAATAGATTCTCTTAGGTTAATACCTGTCTTTGTTGGCAGAAGAATTCTGTTCTCATCCCTTAAATACACGTTCAAAAATAAGTCTGGATAAAGTCACTTTTATGGTGTTCAGACTAAGAATATCTTTGCGTGATTTATTTTTGTAGTGGAAAGAAATTCTAATATGAACAAGATTAATATTCTTCCCATGAATTTAATATATTTTTGCAGGAAAACCTTTGGTGATACATTGCTATAGGAAATTTTCCAATTCCATTTATTTTGAGGTTTCTTGTCTTCCTCCTGTGCCATCACCACCGTGCACACATTCCTCCTTCCCTGAGTTCCTGTGAGACCTCGTTCAGCATGGGTGGAAGCTTGGTGAAGGCAGCAGTGTGACCCTGTTGGGCTGTGCATGGCTCAGTTTGGGGTAGTTCTGGCAGCCTCTGCAGCCTCAGGGTGTGGGGTACAAAGGTTAATAAATCCAGTTTATAGGGACCTGCTAAAGTTGCTCTGAGCGACTTGCTCACCCTTCAAGGATGGATATTTTTTGCTTCTCTGTTGCTGTGGCTGCCTTAGTGAGAAATTTGGGAGAAAAGCTTTAGCACCAGGCAGTCTGGAGAGCTGCAGAACGAGTGGTAGGTTTAAAACTTTCTTGTGTGTGGAGGAATTCAAATGAATAAGCTAAAAGGTTGCCTGATGAGCATGGTTAAGGACAAAGTTGAATAACAATCTGAAGAATCGAGCAATAAATTAAGACTGATCTCTTCTCAGTTACGTCCAAACTTTAGAAACACAGCCCATAAACAACATGCCATCCTCTTTAGCAATCTGTCGTGGTTTTCCTGTCGCTCTGGCGCCGAGGGCATCTGCTCTGCCCTGGTTTCAGACGGAGGACAGCTCGTGCCTGCCCCGGGAAGTGAGGCTCGGGCAGCGGGGCTGCTGCTGCGGCGCAGCCTGAGGGAAAACTGTGGTGGTGGGGATGTGCAGAGCTTGCAGGGAGGGGATTTTACCTCTGCTGGGATGCACAGGCAGGTAGTACATTCGGGTCTTCTCCTTGACTCTTTGCAGCTCTTGTGTATAAAAACCTGGGTTGTTTTCTTGAATGAGCATTATCCTCCCAGCACTCGGATGATGTGACTACTTTCACAGAATCTACTAAGGCAAAAAGAAAAAAAAAAAACCCAACAACAAAAAACTGGACCAAAGGCCTTTGCTTCTTTTGTTTCCGTCTCCTCTTATTTTACATTTATTTTTTAAAATATAAACAAGAATTCATAATACAGGAATGTATATTTATATAGTTATATTTGCTGTATACACTGGCAAAAGGAAAATGTTTCATTCCAGCTGTTTTCTCTTTGCACATTGCTGTGAAGGTATGAGAGGAATTTGAGTCCTGAGAAGCTACTGCTCATACCTGCTGTCCTCTGTTACAGAATCATGGAATGATTGGGGTTTGGAAGGGACCAGACCAGGCTGCTCCAAGCCCCATCCAAGCTGTATTTGAACACTTGAGGGATGGGGCAGCCACAGCTTCTCTGGGCAGCCTGTGCCAGGGCCTCCCCACCCTCACAGCCAAGAATTTCCTTCCATGCTTGGAATTGGGTGTAAGGAGATGAAAGGGATGTAGCAGCTCTAAACTTCTCAGGAGATGACCTTAAATTTTTTTTTTGTTTTACTTGGAATTTGGGGCTCTGCCTCATTTGTGACCAGAAGATGGTTAACTGCATCATTCCTATGGGTGCTGCAGACCTTGTTTTAATTGAGTTAAAGTAATAGAGCATTGCAGGGGTAGGTGCAGAATGAACATATTTACACTAATGCAACTTATTCCTGCGTCAGAAAGGGATTAAGCTATGTTAGAGTGAGCAAACCCAGCTGGGCTCAGACCTGTATTGTACCTGCCCTGGCTTTTTAGGGGCTGGTAGCTGCTCCCTGAGGCTTTCTATGGGTCCGAGGTGAAGATTATACTGTGAATGTCTATTTATACACTAGACCACAACAGATGTCTTAAGGCCTTTGTTGAGGTGCACAGCGGCTTTAAACCCGTGTAAATGGCTTTTGTTTGTGGTAAAGCTGAGCTGCTGTGGAGTGTCACAGCAACCTGGATTGTACAAACCCCTGTGAACTTCCCAGACAGCTAATTGGAATAGAAACAGGTGTGGCCTCGTCCCTCCCTCCCATCCAGGTGCTGGGCAGAAGCAGATTTCAGGTGTGGTTGTGTGTGTTTAATGCTTTTGCCTGTCTGACCCGAGAGTCCTGGCTCGAATCTGTACCTGGTTCGTGCTTTTGGATGGGTTCATGTTGCAGGAGATCCCTTGATGCTCAAAAACTACACGACATATGGAACTGCTGTTCAGACTGGGAACCTAAACTCAGCTTTGGCCATAAATCTGCTAGATTTGGCTCTACTTGTAGTATTATTTTGAGAAACTTCTGTGATCTTTTTTATGCCTTCCTATTTTGAGCAGTATCACTTCCCAGTTCTCTGTGCATGGAAGCGGGTGGTGATTGAAGAGCCAATGTCTGATCTGGTCCCTGCCTGTGTGGAGAGCAGGGAAAGGAGAAATGCTTACCCAAAAGCCTGAGCTGGCTGCTCGGGTGTTTAAATGCCTCTCAAATAGTTCATGGTGGTGTGGGCAGAGCATGTCTGTACATGAATGCGTGAAGGAAGGAGCTGGGGAAGCCTCAGGCACTCCTTGGGAGTAGCGATGGGAAGATGCAGACTTGCTGAGTAATTCCTGCTGGAAGGAAGAAAGAAACCTTTGATTCTTTACACGCACTTTGGAAAAAGGGTAGTGTAAAGATAATTTGTTATCTTCTGACTCTGGAGATAATAGGGGGGTGTGGGTGTGGGTGTGTGTGTTAGCTGCTAGTGATTTAAAGGGGAAACTTGCAGTTCCTGGACTTTGGTAGAGCCAGGGACGTTTTTTGCTGGTCCTGACGTATGCTGGCTTTTATCCCAAGTAACATCACCTCACAAATACTGCAAGAAATGGTTTGGTTTCCTAAGACTTTCCTGAGCTGAACAATATAGACTCACTTAGATTGGAAGAGCCCTGTAATCCCTCAGCACTGCCACGGCCACCACTAACCCGTGTCCACAAGTGCCACATCCACACGGTTTTTAAATCCCTCCAGGGATGGGGGCTCCACCACTGCCCTGGGCAGCCTGTGCTAATGCCTGACCACCCTTTCAATGAAGAAATTTTCCCTGATATCCAAACTAAACCTCCTCTGGTGCAACTTGAGGATGTCTCCCCTTGTCCTGTCCCTTGTTCCCTGGGAGCAGAGCCTGACCCCCACCTGGCTGCCTGCTCCTGTCAGGGAGTTGTAGAGAGTGAGAAGGTCCCCCCTGAGCCTCCTTTTCTCCAGGCTGAACCCCTCAGCTGTCCCTGGTGCTCCAAACCCTTCCCTAGGTTTGTTCCCTTCTCTGGACAAGCTCCAGCCCCTCAACATCTTTATTGCTGTGAGGGGCCCAAAACCGCCCCCAGGACTGGAGGTGCTGCAGCAGTGCCCAGCACAGGGGACAGTCAGTGCCCTGCTCCTGCTGCCACACCATTCCTGATACCAGTGTATTTGTGCCCATGCTTTGGTGAGCCCTGTGGGGTGCTGCTGTGACAGGGACTGTGCAGTTTTGGGATATTTGTGTGAGCTGCCAGGCAGGAATGTGGAGCGTGGTTTTCCTCGCTCTGTGCCAACAGCAGGTGTGCGTGCGTGCGTTTATCCCTGGCTAAATGTGAGGTTGCTCGCTCCACTTTCACTGATGCTAATTCCAGTTCTGGGCTTTATCCTACAGCCCAGGTGGTTTCAGGGCGTCAGCTGCTGCCTGGTGAATCCCTGCCCTGCCTTATCTTGTAAGAACTTGCCCGAACAGCTGGGCTGTGGTGGAAACCTCTTGCGGGAGGTACCTGGGTGCTCCTGCTGCCGGCACTGGGGCAAGATCAAGGACATCATCTGCTGGATACTAGTGGCAAGGTTGTGCAGCCGTATTGAGCTCCCGGCTTCCTCTCAGCACTGCTGCTGCATTTTGTCAGGTGTTGGCTCTGAAGCTGTATTAAAAAAACCCTCTGAAAGTAAAGGCTTTTGTTGAAGCAAAGCTACTCTTTCTGGAATTTAATAAAGAGCTTGTCTGTGTTAACTAACATCAAGCGACTGAGAGCAGACAGAGCCCAACAGATGGTACAAACAGCGGCATGTTTGGAATGGAAAATATTTACCTAGAGGGTATTTGAAGCACTGAGCTTGTGCTCTGCAAATGGCTTAATTGTATCAGTGAAATAAAGTGAAGAGCAAGATCTATTGACAAGTTTTGCTCTGCTCTTGCTGTCAGCACCTTGGAGGGGGTGTCAAGCACTGTTGAGCTTCCCTTGAACAGGTCTCCTTCCTGGGAAGAGTAGTTTTAATACCTGAATGACTCAGTTGGTGTTTTCGAGTGTCTACAGCTTTCTCCTGTGGCTGCACAAATCATGCTGTCAGGGCAAGTAGTGAAATGAAAAACTCAGAGCTTGAAATGTTGTTTATTATGCTTCCCCCTCCCTAGTCTTGGGTTTGGGAGGATTGGTGTAAACAGAGCATGGAAATACAGATATAAAACTAGAATTTAAAAAGAATACAAAGATGTAGGTTAAATTTTACCTTGAGTAATGTGTGCAGTTTTGGGTGCCACAATATATGAAGGTTATAAAGGTATTGGAGAGTGTCCACAGAAGGGCCATGGAAGTGAAGGGTCTAGGGGGGAAGCCATGAGAGGAATGGCTGAGGTCAACAGGCTTGTTCAGGCTGGAGAGGAGGAGACTGAGGACAGACTTCATCCTGGTCTGCAGCTTCCTCACAAGGGGAAGTGGAGGGGCAGATGCTGATCTCTTCTCCCTGGTGACCAGCGACAGGACCTGAAGGAATGACTGGAGCTGTGTCAGGGGAGGGTTAAGTTGGATATCAGGGTATCTTCTCCCAGAGGTTGGTGGGGCACTGCCCAGGCTCTCCAGGGAATGGGCACGGCTCCAAGGCTGCCAGAGCTCCAGGAGTGTTTGGACAACGCTCTCAGGCACAGGGTGGGATTGTTGGGGGGTCTGTGCAGGGCCAGGAGTTGAACTCTGATCCTGATGGGTCCCTTCTAACTCAGGATTTCCTATGACTCTGTTCTATAATTCTTTGATTTTGCCATTAGAATCAAAACTCAGAGGTCCATTTAGACCTTCAGCTTTTCTGGGTGGTGAGTGCCTTGTGCATGACTTCAAACTGTGCCATTTTACAAGTGACCCGTGACAAGATTGTGTGTGATCTTACTGGAAGCTGCGCCTTTTTCTTACGTAGGTGTCAGGTGAGGTTTATGTGCAATATCTTATTCTCCCGTGTAAAAAACTGCTCAGGTGCAGTCAGCTCCTTGCTGCTTTTCTCCGGACTGGGTGTTTTTGGGAAGGCTGGGGCCAGCAGGGGCTCCTTCCTTCCCAGTGTGGCTCACCTGCTGAAGTTAGCCAGGTCTTAGTGAACTTAAGGAAGTTTGGGCTAAAATCCCTGCCCGCTCCGACAGCTTCTTTGTGTCACATCGCAGCAGCTCTGCTGTCTTTTGTGTCTTGTCTTGGGGCATGAAAAACCCATCTCGTTTTTTTCAGTAACACACAGCACTGATTAAAAAACCCAAAACTAAACCAAGCTAAGCTGTAATTCTGCAGTTTTCCCATATACTGTACCAACACTGACGTTAAATGAACTAACCTGAGGTTTTTCTGGCAGCCCTCCTTCCTAGAGCTTGAGCCCAGCAGTGCTGTAGTCCGGTAATACTCATGAACAAGTCACAGAGAGCTGGTTGCTCCTGCTGTGTGAATGTGGAATAGGCATGGAGTGGCTGAACTTCTTGTTTAATTTCGTACCATGCCTGTGGCAGATCTGGATTTAGTTGCCCAAGTCACTGGGCATCCTCTCCCGAAAAGCTCTGGGGGAGGATGAGCTTGGGAGCGAAGCTGTTTTCAAGAGGATCCTCTTTGCAGCTGGCTGATACGGAGCGTGTTCCAAGCTGCGTGCAGATTAGGGGGAACAAAAATAGTGTTATCTGTTTGAGGAATTTATTGAATCCAGATACTGCTCTGAGACTTCTTGCTGTGTTCCTAGTGACTGTTGGATGTGAGTCTGCTTGCCAGCTTGAGAAAATCCCAGGAAAATATCCCAATTAAAGGAGCTGTTGCCTTGGCTAAATCATACGTGGTATCTCTTAAACTGCTTAGTATTTAAAAAAAGGCACCTTGGTACCTGTATTTCCCCCCTTTAATGTTAGTTTTTCAAAGAGGCACAAATCCCTGAAGATTATGTGCATTTTAGGACCCAAGCGTTTATAGAAGCCGTGCTTCTCATGTGCTGGGGCTAAGCTATGAGTGACTCATTAGCCAGATGGAGCTATAATTTATTTCCATCTTCTCAAGGAAGTTAATCCCCTGGACCTAAACTGAATGAATAGCCTGTGAAATGTGGTATCTGCGCAGGGTGAAACTCGAGATGTAAATTCAAAAAGGCAGAGGGTGGGTTAGAAAATCCAGGGCAGTGTGAACTGGCGGGGGAAGTCAGGTGCAAGCACTAATAGCGCACTGGAGTTCAGAAATAGTCATTTTTTTGTGGCACGGGCTCTGTTTAGGGAACAAAAGTGCAATTCTTTTGTTAAAGGCGGGATGGGAACAGTAACTGAGTCTGTGCACGGCCTGGGACAGATGCAGCTTGTTCCCCTTTTTCAGAATGACTAAAGGGATGTTGTGAGGTCTGCAATTTATGGGTGAGACCATGTCTGCAAAGGGGGAGCCTGGCACGGGTGCTGGACTTTTAAGAAACGTGATCAAGAACAAGTTGAATAACAAATACGAGTGAAAGGTGAGTATTTAACCAAATACCTTGAAATTTAAATGTAGCTAAAGTTGCTGTGCCTGTGGTAGGCAGTAAGGAGCCGGAGTGCAGTGTGATTGCTACTGGGAGTGCCTTGCCTGGGATTGTGGGTTTGGGTGGGTGGGGATCTGGTGCAGCCACCCTAGAGAGTTCTCTGAGGGAGCTGCAAGTGATAAAAGTCCCGTTGCAGCACTTCTGGGAGAGAAATGCATTTTTTTGGGAGGGTGTCTCCTAACCGGGATGGTAAAAGCAAATGGAGCAGTTAGGCTGGTAGGTGAAGGTGTGTCAATGTAGCATTTGCTTTTTTCTGCTTTAATAGAATGCGTTTCTTTGTCCTTTTTCTTTTTGCATGGCATAGAATTTTTTTTCCTCCCTATAGATTGATTCTGTTTTTTCCTAGATGGCTTGTCAGTGTAATACAGAAATATAAATGGGAATGATGGAACTGTTTCAATAATTGTATATTGTCAGAGGACAGCTGGAAACTGTGTGTGAGCCAAAACACTGCCAATTTACCCCATGGCAAGGATGCCACTTTTATAAAGACATTTTGACAGGGGGTGGTGTGAGGGATGTTGTTTTGTCATTCTGCATAGAGCCAGCAGCAGTGGGATCCTCCTAGAGTGAGTTTTAAATACCCTTGCTGGGCTGAGAGAAGAAATTAGTGTATGGTCATCAGAGCAGAGCTTTTGCTTGCTGTTCCTATTTGCTTAATCAATTCTAGTTACACCCTGAGATTTTTATTTAGGTTTAGGGGTTTTTTTGAACCCTGCTTCCATATGAAAAACTGGATTTGTGTATGGAGTTCAGAGATCAGATCTACCTGCCTCTGATCAGTGTTTGGGGTGGAAGGGTCCCCATGGCTTGTGCTTGGCTTTGCCCTGATGAGCAGGAGGGGGACAGGAGCAGGAATGGAGCCTGGAGAGGCTCTGGACCTCATCACTGCAGTGTCATGCTCCAGATCTGGGAGATGATCCCGTTTTTGGTGAAATGCAGGGAGGGAGGAGCAGGGCGGGGGACGGAGGCTCGGCAGAGCTCACTCTGCTTGTGCAGCTCTGAGATCAGACCTCAGCTAGTCCAGCACACGTTCCCCACCCGGACTGGCTGTTGTAATTATGTATTTATGGCTCCTCTGGAAGCAGCTGAAGCTTTTAAGCGTGTCTCTCCTGTCTGGTCTTGGAGCAACAATCACTTTGTGTGAGCATGTCCTGCCTCGATGGCCATGGTGCCCTCCTGACCCTCGAGCCTTGAACCTCTTTAACAGCACATGTTACCCTGGGCCTGTGGTTTGACCTGAGCATCTGCTGCCAGATGCTGGGAAATGTGTAGGGACTGGCAGGGTGTGACTGTCCATCCCATGAGTTCATGGCTGGCTGTGTGCTGGTGTCATCAGCAGGGCAGAGCTGGGCTGTGCTGGGCTCCTTGCGCTTGGGTATTGTAACTGTTGCAGTAATGTATTGTAATGATCGACTTAATTACACTTGTGAAAAATCTGCTTAATTACATATTTACTTTGGGGATTAGCTTTTCCCCCGTAAGCATTCAATATTGACTTTGGCTGAGACAAATTTTCAAGATCTGCTTCCTTCAAGAGATGACTAATATTAGATCACTTAGTGCAGGGAGCTGGGTTTATCAAGTAGCTGTAATTAATCATTTTGAAAGCTCCAGCTTAGTTTTGAGCATCTGTGCTTTTTCTCCCCAAAAGACAAGCTTTTCTTCCCATCCCTCTCAGCCCTTCCAAAACTTTCTGTGCTGGAGGTAATTTTAGACCCTGTAATTTTCAGTGAGCTGTGTGCATGCAGAAAATAAATACAAACTGGGAGGAGACTTAATGTTAAGACAACTGATGAGTAATTAGTGTATTGAAGTGTTAGTCTTTTATTTGGATAACTTAATAGCCAAATTAGAGTTCCCAAGCCTTGCTTTCTGTGCCGCTCAATGCACTGTACAAATATATTATCACAGTAACTCCTCTCTGTCCAGAAATTACTCTATGTGACAACTATTCCCTCTTGAGCCAGAGCCAGACTCCACACCGAGCTCTCTGCAGTGTAGCAGGATGGCACAAGCCAGTTTGTGATAGCAGCTTCCAAAACAGTCAGGAATTGAGGTAAAACAACTTTAAATGAGTAAATCTTCTGGCCAGAAGCAAGGAGAGCCTGTCCTCTCCCTGCACCACGTAGCTTCTCCCTGGACTTTATTCCCTGTGCCCGTAATAGGCACATCTGTTTTCATTGTTCAAAGAGCAGTGGAAATATTCCGAGCAACCTGGGTTAAATCTCTTGCCTTTTGTTCCCAAGAGAATGGGTGTCCCAAGGGACACTAGAGTTGAAGAGTCATTTTTTCTTGTGTAGAGAAAAATGGAGTTGTGTAGCACGTGCTTCCCATGATGGGTTTTAAACTGAGTTGGTAGATTGGGAATTGCACTTGCCTAATTAGTTTGGATTATGTCTGGATTATTTTTTTTTCAGTATTTGGTGGTGGTTGTTTTTTGGTTTTGTGTTTTTTTTTTTTGCTTCTTGGAACAAACAGTCTGGAGAAGATTTGGCTTCTTCCTGCAAAAATCCAGGTCTGTTCCTAGCAATCAGTTGCGAAATGGGAAAATCTGGCCTGTTTTGACCCCAAAGTTAGGTTTTTTAACAGTCTGGAGAAGATTTGGCTTCTTCCTGCAAAAATCCAGGTCTGTTCCTAGCAATCAGTTGTGAAATGGGAAAATCTGGCTTGTTTTGATGCCAAAGTTAGGTTTTTTAACATCATTTTGACTTTTTTTTTTAACTTTGTGGTTCCTGTTTTTTGAAAAAGAAAATAAATGTAATGTTTGGGACAAAAATATTTTTTTCAGCAAATTATCCTGGAGTCATCTGGTCTGTATAAGTGCCCTGGAAGTTTTATGCCGTCACATGTTCAAAATAAGTAACAGATCTTCCTGTTTCCCCATAAATGTATGGAATTTTTGTGAGTGTGAAGCTGGGTTTTAGACTTCAAAAAACAGTTTTGAAAATACCTGATTCTTTATGGTTGACTAAAATTCAGTGCTCTCCTGTCTTCTCCTCATTCCACTTCTGAGGCTGTCATAAATCTGGGAAGAAAAGGAAGGTGAAATTTAACTCCCACTTGCCAAGATTAGAATCTCCATTCATTATGTTCGATTTATGGGAAAAAAAAAAAAAAGTGGTGTTCTGCATATACTGGTCCTTATTTCACAGCCTCTGAAAGTGCTGTGTCGTGTATTTCTGAAATCAAAAGCTTTAACTTTATCAAAGTCACGTGGGAAGGAAGAGTGAGGAAGATGAAGAAAAGCAAGGGAAGGGAATTATTCTCTCCCCAGATCAGCAGTCTGGCAAAGTGCACTTCTTCCTATCCAGGCCAACAACTTTGAAGCAAGTGGTAAATGATTCCAGAAGCTGTTCCATGGCTGATGTAGTTCGGTAATTTTATGAAAGCTACTTTGAGGCTACTCTATAACAATGAGAAATCTTCCTTTATTATTATAATTGGTGGAGGAAATAACGCCGAGGGAAAACCTGTTCAATACCTAATTTTTCTTTTTTTTTTTTTTTCCTCTCTCTTATAGGTTTTTTAAGAAATCATAGCTAAGAAAAAGCACAATGGAGTTTTACGAGTCTACCTACTTTATCATCCTCATTCCTTCTGTGGTTATTACAGTCATCTTCCTCTTCTTCTGGCTTTTCATGAAAGAGACTTTGTACGATGAAGTCCTCGCCAAACAGAAACGGGACCTAAAGTTCCCACCTACCAAGGCTGACAAGAAGAAAACCGAGAAGAAGAAGAACAAGAAGAAAGAGGCTCAGAACGGGAACGTCCACGAGTCTGACTCTGAAAGTGCCCCTCGGGACTTTAAGCTCTCTGATGCCCTGAGCACGGATGAAGAGCACGTCACTCCCGTCCCCTCGGGCGTCACCGAGGCCGCCGCCGGCGTCAGGGAGCGGAAGAAGAAGGAGAAGAAGCACAAGGCCAACCAGGATGATCACGTAACTAAGGACTCGGAAGGATCCAAGTCTTCAGGCAAGAAAGTAGATCCAGTCCCTGTTACAAAACAGCCCACTCCACCATCTGAATCAACAGCAGCTAAGAAGAAGCCTGGGCAGAAGAAGCAGAAAAATGGAATGGGTATCTGATGTTGCATATGCTTCTTGCACAGAACGCCAAAACCGTGTTCTGCTTTTTGCAAGGCCACAGAGTGTCTCTCACAACTGTTCTGCCTGATCTCTATGGGGCAAAGCTCCCTTCTAACCTTCTCCTTTTTTACGAGCTAGTGCTTTTTTCTCCCCCTGTTTTTCATCTGGCAGCAGTGCTCTGGTTTTCCTCCTCCCGTCCTTGCTTTCTTCTACTAAAGATGAAGTGAAACAGAGTAGCTCGTTCTTCTGCTTTGCTCTGTGGTTTGGCTGCTTCGCTCTCAATCAAAATTCTGATTACCAGAGAGAAGTCAGGAGATGTTTGCTGTGTGCATTCTGAGTCAGGCTGTGAAAAAGTGGAGTCCTAAGAGTGGTTGCTCTGATAAGGGAGGGCATCTCGAGAAACCTCATAGCAGTCTGCAAAATAAATCACTGTTTAAGTGCAGGCTTAATGCACAGAGAGGTGTTTGGTGGCTGATTCATGGATTGGTGGTTGATTCATTGCTGCCCACCTGCTACACCTCTATAACTGAATGGAACTGATGCTGAAACTGGTCTGGCTGTTGTAATTGAAATATCCAACCTAGAACAGACCAAAAACTTGTCAGAATCACTTCTGACTGTCTTGACCGTATCCTCAGCAGCTGACATGTCTCAGTGTGGTTGTCTTGACTAGGAATAGAAGTGAAAAAAGAATAAAAATACCTGATTCTAGAAATAAATGAAACCCAAGATATTTGCAGATCCCCTTGTGAGATGCAGGCACAGCAGGTTTGCACAGGGAGTGAGGAAAAAGAATGGCATTGCTGCTTGATGTGGTAGATTTTTTTCTTTTTCTGAAAAAAACGGAGAAAAGAGACCCACCCGCTACCAACAGAGAAAGTATCCAATCTTGATTGTGGGTGTTCTCCGAAAATCTCTGTGGCACAGTTAAAATGTGGTCTGCAAGCACGGTTCTGAGGGCAGCCACAACGAACTCCTACCCTTGATTACAGGAGCTGACACCAGAGCCCTGTGCCGTGCGTGTCAGCTCTGACAAGAGTCTTAATATAGCACAGGCTGTCCAAAATGATGAAAAAATTTCTCACTAGAAACTGCTTTTAAAAAAGAACAGTTCCCTAATGGGAAACGCTTATTTTCTGCTTCTCACAGTCCCAGTAGCTATTGGGGGTGTGTGTTTAAAGTGCCCAAGTGGGTTCATGAAGGGGAAAATACACTTCTAAATAAGAAACTAGTATGGGTAACATGTGCTGTCTGCTCTGTCACAGTGAAACCTGGATTGGAGTTGTCAAACTGTTCCTTGCATTGCCGTGTGTTCTGCTTGCACGTGAAATTCCTGTCTTAAAAATCACTGCGTGCTGTGGCTCTTGACTCTGCTAAACCTTCCTGTTGCTTTGGGGTCTCACCTGGTCTGGGAATTGTGTGTGTGTGAGTCTGTGTGTGTATGTATATGTGGATAACTTTGTGTTCTGATTTAAAAGATGTGAGTTTGTTTTCCTGGGAGTGGAGACTTCGGTTATTACAGATTTGCTGATTGAAAAGTAATGCTGGGAATATACAGAAGAGCATATTGTCTTAATTGTCTGTTGCAGATGATCAAGATAGTAAGACTGATTCTGTTGTGTCTCCTGCCAAAAAGCAAGAACCAGTACTGCTTCACCAGGAGATAAAGCAAGAAAATGTGTCAGGAAAGAAGAAGGTCTCTGCAAAGAAGCAGAAGGTTGATAATGGTAAGAATTCAGTCTGTGACATTGTTCAGATAAACCTGACTGTTCAACCTTTTTGCCATCCATGCTTTAGTTTCTCTTCCTTTGGAAAAGGAACTCATAGAATAGTAACTCTTTTGATTTGAAAAAGCAGGAATTCGAGATAGGAAAGATTGCTGAGCCTGAGATACTATTAAATTTTATGTACATCTGGTACCACTGAGCATGGGATAAGAAATGTTGTGAACCTTTCTGAGCTCTCTTGGATCCAAACATCCACACTTGAATGAGGAGTAATGTGCAGACTTAGAGTATGAGCTGAGCAGGCTCCAAGTTGCTCTGAGCAAGGCACGTCTGGAACTGCTGCAGTCATCTGCCCTGAACAAGATTGCAGTTTTTTCAGCCACTTGCTTTGACCACATTCCTCTCTTATTGTCCTTTTGTTGGCTGGCTCTTGCTCCAACATAAACTGTTCATCTTTGCTGTCAAGGCCTTCACTGTTTGTCATCCCTTGTTCTCTGCCAAGATGCTGCTTCTTGTGTCCTCTTGGCTCACTGTGCCTCTGTGTGTGTGTGTTTTTCTTGGTTTTTTTTTTTTTTAATTTTTTACAATGAGTGCTGTTGTGTCTGGCTTTTGGACACAGTGTGACCATGAAGTTCTGTGAGGCCACCTTGTTAGCTTCTCAAGACTCTTCTCTCATGGAGCAGCTATGAAGTTGGAAGCTGATGGGCTGCTCCTGGAGGAGACACTGTTGCCCACCCTTTATACTTTGGTCAGGTTATCAGGGTGCAGATCTGTCGTGGGCCCCGTTCAGTCCAGGATGAGGTTCCAAGCACTGTAGGTTTCCTGTATAACTGAAAAACTCCTACATGATTCCTGGAAAAAGCCTACGGATGGGGAACTCAGGATGTGGTCACCTTTTATGGATGTTCTTGTGCTTTTTGTGATGGAAGCAGGTGCATTGCACTTTTTTAGGGGCCACAGACTTGTCTGTACATGGCAATAAATGTCAGTACCAGCTCAGCCAGTAGCAAAGCTGAGCTGTCAGTGCTACAGGGCAATAGCTCATGCATTATTTGAATGCAAACTGTTTTCTTTTCAAGCCACCTCTCCAAAATGACAGAGCAGAAATGAGCTGTGGTGGGCATCAGGATTAGCCAAGACATTACTGTGGGGATTTCATACTGTAAAATGTCTCATTGAGATTTAAAAGGTTTTGAAAGGAGGGGAAGTTAATAAGGAGAGGAAAGGAAAAGATGAGCAGAGCAACTGGAGTAGCTGGTGGTTGTTTCTGCTAGAGGAGAGTTCTCTCTTCTGAGCTTGCAGTGTACCTGCAGGTGTTTGCTGGCTGCTCAAGTGAAAGACTCTTATCAGGTGACACAAAAAGGTCCATCTGGCCTATTCTGCTCCTTTTACAGCAGCCAGAATTTAAGAGTGTTTTATAACTGGCTCTCTGGCAGCCAGCAGTGCATACTCATTTTGCACTGATGCCCAAAACCCTGCATCCCTTCTCCTGTCTGTGCTGCTGCCTGGCATCTGTGGTCCATGAAGCCTGCAGTCTGGGCTGGCTGGGGCAGTGATTTTCCTGCTGGGCCATGCACAGCCTCTGGCATCCTGCAGGCAGTGTGGAGCAGGAGCTGGACAGCAGCAGCTGCAGCTCTGGCTGTGCCTGTTGCCCCAGGTCTGTCACTCCTGCTCTTGTCTCTGCTGTAGAGCTCTTTGGACAGAGGCTGCTCCTTACCACGGTGATCCAGTGGTGTGAGAATTGAGACCTGGGGTGAGGCAGTGCCTCTGGGTACCTCTCTGCATGTTAATGGTGCCCAAAGCCTGCTCTGACAGATGAGAGATCTTCATTAAGTGCAGTGGAGTCTGCATGCAAAATAATTTTGATTGCTGCCCGTACTGCATGTTCTGCCTAAGTGGTTGAGTTCACAGGTGATGTAATCCATGAAAATGCTGGCAGTGAAGTACCAGCTTTTAACAGAATAGGGACAAAAGGCTTTACTCATACTGTAGGGATGCTGAGTGGTTTCCTGCACAGCCACAAGTAAAACAGTCTCATTGATGCCATGTGCAACTTTCTCACTAAAGTGAAATGAAAGTCAGAATGTAAAGGTTCTTCTCTTCTTCTTGTTAAAATGCTAAAAGGTAGTTTTGGAAGTAGAAATTTAATTGAAGCTGTTAAATTACTATGCAGTAGAGACCTTTATTTAATGGACTTACTTGAAGAGCTTTAATGAGTTAAACTGTGAAGGATAGTAGAAATGGAGAGTATAACTAACTATTGAGGTTAGAGGTGCTTTACTTCAACTCTTCATATGTTAGGCACCTTTTCTAAAAATGTTGGTGTCAATTATTACGAAGCTTTAACCCATCCTATGGACTTATGATTACAGTTTTGGTGGATGAACCTCTTATTCAAGCAACTACTTATATTCCTTTGATGGATAATTCTGACTCAGGCACTTTGGAAAAGCGTGAGCCGGTTGAAGTTGTAAAACACAATGTGAATGAGGGGATCCAGAAGAGCAGTGGCAAGAAACTGAAGAATGAAACAGATAAAGGTAAGAAACTGATAATTCAGTCTGTTCCTGGCATAGCCTGCTTGCAAACTTCAACAGGGGAGATGTGTGGGGAGGGGGATCCTCTCTGATATAATGTGAAGAAGGGATTTGAGGAAAGCATTTGTGGCTGCAGGATGCTCTCCTTGTGTGTGCTCATTTCTGCCTTGTCTTTGGCACTGTGGAAAGGGCTCTGTGCCATCTGAATCCTTTCAGCTCTGACTGGGCTTTTGTGTCCCCAGTGAGCAAAGGGGTGATCACAGACCACACAGATGCAGTGACGAGTTCACAGTGGAGAGTTCAGACATTGCTCACAGGGATGGACTCCAAACCCAGGGTGTTCAGCACAGGCTCCTGGGGTCTGCTGGAGGCTGGAAGTGCAGCCTGCATGCTTCAGGGCTGTTCATGGAGCTATCTGAGACTGACCCAGTGCAATACAGAGTGACCTGAAGCAGATTGCCAGTGGAGAGAGTCTGGCAGTTTCCAGGGAGACTTTGAATTTTCCCTTCAGTGCAGTTGGAATTGGTTGGGATGGGGAACTTCCTTCGTACTCTCCCACAAATGCCTGGAGTGATTAATGAGCATTGTATTCCACCCTGAAGCTTTAAATAGGCCTCTGACCATCTCAAAGCCTGACAAATTTACTGAGCCATGAGGTGAGACTTCAAATTTGTGAGCAGCGAGAGAGAAGCCAGGTGGCTGAGCAGTGACACCCAGCTCAGGTTTGGGCAGAAGGCTGATTCTTCAGCATTGTCTGGTCACTCACTTCACTCCTTGGAACTTCTCTTTTTAGTCTTGTCTTCTAAAATGCCCCCTTGAAAGCTTCCTGGCAGCTCACTAATTGGATTCCCACATTCCTGAGGCTCTTCCTGTGCTTCTGGCTCAGTGGCTGCACGTTGCTGTCCTGCGGCACCAAAGCCCCTCACGTGCACCCATCCCTGCTCGTTTCCTCCTTCCCGTGACCTTCTCCATGAACTCCTAATTCTCCTGTGTCAGCTGGGATTTGCCCTCCCGATATAGAAATCTCCCCCTGCTCTAATTGTAAGCTCCTTGGATGCAAGGACAAGGTCTCTGTGCCTTCAGGGAGCGCAGGGCTCGGGCTGGGCCTGGCCCAGCTGCGCTCGGTTCCCGGCTCACCGGGCTGTGGTCTCGGGATCTTGGCATATTCCTGGTAACAGCATCACTGATGATGTCAGTGCAGCACTGATGTGAGTTGAAGTGAAGACTAAGTTGGATTTAGGACTAGGAGAGAGAGTGTGCTAGAACTCCTCAGCACTCCCTCCCCATGCTCTGTTATTCAGTGGTTTTATGCTTGGTAATTTCTTTTAGGGCATAGTGTCACTGCTGCTTTTTTGTTCTTCATTTATTTCTCAGACAGATCTTTGGGTTTGATGTGTAACTTGATTTCAGGGGCATGTTTAGCGCTTGTGGTGACAAACCCAGACCCTTCTCCATGATCTATGGGACAACTTCTGACCAAGCATCACTTTTAAGCTTGTGCTTTTTTTTAATTCTTCCCATCCCTTCACATACTTTTGGGCACTGGTGGATATTTGACAGGGATATGGGTTGCCCTGGTCTTGTGCTCCCATTTCCTGGCGTCAGAGGGCCACCTAATGCCCTGTCTGTGTGCAGCCTGTTTGTGAGCAGTGTTTTTTGTTAGAGCATAGTTCAGCTGAGTTGTCTTTCCTTGCGTGTGTCTTTTTAGGCACTTGGTCAGCCATTAAGAGGGATCTTACTGATTTATCTTCCTGCTGCTGAACTCTTCTTGCAGCAGTCCCCTCAATCTAAATTTGGAAGTTAATATTTTTGTCTTCCATATATTGTAATCAAAAATGCGCCAGTTTTAAAATTAATTAACTTGTCATGTGCATATTGCTTGTGCAGCCAGGCTGTCCTCCAAACTGAGAGCTCAGTTTAAATTACTGTCATGATACATTGGAAAGGACTCTTCAGTTTTTCACATTTATGCTATTTTTCTCCTCCAAAATCTGTGTTATGCTTTGTCTTCTTGCTAGCAACACTATAAATGTTACCAACTGTGCAAACAAAGTGGTGGGATTTTCTCTTTTCCCAAAACTATCAGCTGGCAGATTGTTATCGGGTTTAAATTGGAGAGATGTTGTTTTTGCTGAATGTTCATGACCTCTTGCTTCTTGGCATTTCAGACTGGAATTAAATATAATGCATAATGATACCCCATCACATGCTGTTTCAAGGCAAAATAAATAATTCTGTATGGAGTCCAAAGTAAATAAATCCTCCCTTCTGTGTTGCAGAGAATGCTGAAGTAAAATTCAAGGATTTTGTAACATCCATGAAGAATATGATCTTCTCTGAAGACGAGGCCCGTTGTGTAGTGGAGGTGTTAAAGGAAAAATCGGGTGCAATTCATGATTTCTTGCAGAAGGTGAATGACTGTGGGGTGTCGGGGCGGGGGGGGAGACAAAACTTACTAAGCAAACAGAAATGGGAAGAGGTGCTGTCAGATGAGCTCTGTCAATGTTGTGATCTGGGCAGTCTGTCTTCGGAAGACTCTCTCCAGCTGCTCTGTGCTTGCCTTGCATGCAGGAATGAGCTGTCAGATGCCTTCGTGCTGCCACCCCGGGGGTGGCTCTGGCCACTCTGAAAGAGCAGGCATGGCCTTGGAGAACGAGGAGCACAGCGGGAATGCTGCTGCTGACGCGTGTGTGTCGGCACGGTGGGGGATGGCTGGTGACTTTTGGGAGTGATCCTTCCCAAATGTGTGAATAGGATAAGCTGTGGGGGGAATTCAGAACAAGCTGCTGTGGCTGTGCACTTGATCAGCTAATTCTGTGTTTTGCAATTCTATGCAATGTAGTCTGAGTTCTTTGGGTATTTTTCATAGGATTGTAGGGCAGCTCAGGTTTGGAAGGGGCCTCAAGGGGTTTGGAGTCCAGCCTCCTACTCAAAGCAGGACCAGCTCTCAGGTCAGCCCACACTGCTCAGGGCTTCATCCAGTCTGGATATCTTGAAGCCTTGAGGGAATGGGACTGAAAAACCTCTCTGGGCGACCTGTGCCAATGCTTGGCAGTTCTTTTTAATTCTTGTAGTCAAGACAGAAGAGAATGATGTCCACCAGTATCTTATCAATACAGAATCACGCAGTCCTTCGGGTTGGAAGGGAGCTCTGGAGGCCATCCAGTCCAAGCCCCTGGCCAAGGCAGGGTCACCTGGAGCAGGTGACACAGGAATGTGTCCAGGTGGATTTGGAATGTTTCCAGAGAGGGAAACTCCACCTCTTCCCTGGGCAGCTGTTCCAGGGCTCTGCCACCCTCCAGGGAAAGCAGTGTTGAGGTGAAACTTGTGTTTTAGTTCGTGGCCATTGCTTCCTGTCTTGTTGCTGGGCACACACTCACTCCTCCCTGCCCTGACTCACTGTGGGTGTCACTTTGTGCTTGTCACATCCTGTGGGTCACACTTGGACTCTTGCAATCCTGTGTTCCTCTGCAGACACGGTGCCAGAGCAGAAATGCAGAACTGGCTATGTGTTAGTCCAATTAATGCAATATATCAGCATAACAACGCAGTTTGGGCTGGAAGGGGCTTCAGGAGGTCGTGCAGTCCAGCTGCCTGCTCAGGACAGGTCCAACCCTGAATTCTGAGTAGGTTGCTCAGGGATTTGTCCAGTTGCCTTGAAAACCTCCAAGGACAAAACCCAGTAGTGCTGCCCTTGGAATGGCGTTGCCTGTTCTAGCAGCCACCCTGCTTGCTGTGTTTTTTTTCTTTTAAAGGAAGGTTTGGTGTTAAAGCTGAACCTTTAGGATGAAAATGGCTTCCTGGGTTTTGTACAACAGAAAGATGTAGGTTTCTGTAGGTGAGAATGTGAACAGTGTTCTCTCTGTAGCTCGTGCAAGTCACTGACAGTGTGTTTGTACTGCAGGCCTGCACATTACTACTAAAGGAGAATTTCCAAACAAATTCAGGGTGCATTTGTGGGACTGACACCTTTTTGCTTCTTCAGTTATCAGACTTCAGTGAGTGAAGTCCAAGTAGTCCAGCCTCCTCCTCAAAGCAGCACCAGCTCTGAGGTCAGCACAGGCTGCTCAGGGCTTTATCCAGTCTGGGCTTGAAACCTTCAAGGGCTGAGACTGCACAACCCCTCTGGGCAACCATCACACTTCACTGAGTCAAGTCTGAGCACAAACACATCGAAGCTGTGCTCTTTATTACATTTATTTCATTTGTAGGACCAGTGTGCAAGTGGCAGGACCATGATAATTGTTCCTCTAGGTCTGTTCCCTGGAGTATCTCTGAAACTTTGTGCGTCAGTGTGCCAGCAGAAATGTAATTACATCAGCTGGAGGCTCTCCTGGGAAGTGGAAGGAGACACCAGATCAGTGTTTCCTTTTCCCTTTGTAGTGAGATATTTCAAGCAATTACATTTGTTGGATTGTACCTGCTCTGAGCATGGGCTGGACCAGGTGATCTTGGAAGTCCTTCCAACCACAATTATTGACTGATTCAGCGTCTCGGCATCTTTTCCCATTATTTCTCTTAATGGCTGTTCTTTATTTTTCCCCACTGCCACCACAGCAGCTCTGTTCCAATGGGAAGCACCTTAAGAGCCCATTTACCCTCTTAATTGGTTTCCATGCTTTGAAAATGCATTTCCTTGCCTGGTGAAACGGGATCCATTAGCAGCAGAAACTGGGTACTGGTGGTGCCACGCGCGCCGTGCAGATGGAAAATTTGGGGGCAGGAGAGGGGGTGTTTCCTCCTCTCAGGTTTGCTCTGCTGCCTTTTACTGTGCTGTGCCACTACTCGTGGTTGTTTTTATGTCATCCTGCTGCAGGCCAGCAAGGCTGAGACAGCTGCAGCTCTGCACCAGCTCCAGGACAAGGAGAAGATGCTCGCAGCGATGAAGGAGGAGGCAGCTGTTGCGAAGGAGCAGTGCAAGCAGCTCTCCCAGGTAAATATTGAGGGGTTCATGTGTGTAGAGAGGAGCAGGGGTTTGTAGGGCTAGCAGGCAGTACATGCTGGTTTACTGAACTTAGTATAAACCAGAAGGTGGAATATTTTTACTGAAAAAGCTTACCAAGACACTGCGTTCGGTTTTACAGTGTATTTATGCAGTTACTTTCCAGTAGTTTTTCCAGAGAGTTCATTTACTGAAACTTGTAAGCTGAGCCTGTTTTCCTTTCCAAATGGTTACTTTAAAAGCACTTCCTTCACCACTCTGAGACTGTTTCATGAATGCAAATATTAAATGTCTTTCCTGCATCGCAGTTTTAATTTGGTCCATATTGTAGCATCCACATGCCTGTGTGCTTCTAGGCACAACAATAATCAGTTTTCTTCAAGAAGACAGGTACAGAAAGTGCAGGCTGCCTGCTTAGCCCCTGGAGATGGAGCTCTGATTGCTTTGGACTTAGAGGGATGCTGATGCATCACTGTCAAAACTAGTTTATGAAAATTTACTTTTTTGTGAAGGTTTCAGAGGAAAACAGTTAGAGTAGACCAAATAAGGAGACAGATATGGACTGAATTTTTGAGTCTTGGGAGAAGGATTTGTGTGTTTTGGCTGGTTTGGAAGCACATGAGGATTAGACTCGGGAAGGCCACGTTGTGGACAGAATTTGGGCACAGAAAGCTGGGTGGCCAAAGGTGGGAGCAGAGTGGCCAGAGAACACAAGAGCTGGGAGCCTTGGGAGATGAGAAGGGAAGAAGGGAGTGGGTATTGTGTGAGCTCCTGGCAGGGCACAGGTGTTGGCAGGTGGGATCAAGAGGTTTGGGATAGTCAATATGTAACCATAGGACGAAGGGGCTTGTGATGTGTTTGGAGGGGAAAAAAGAAACTGGCTCAGGACTGCAGAATCAAATTGGAGAGAGGGATCTGCTGCTGAAGAAGCAGAGGGAATGGATGAAGGAATCTGAGTGTGGGAAATGCAGATGTGGTTGGGGAAAAACATCTGCAAAGTAGTGCTTGTGAAGGTGAGGCAGGAGCTGTAGAGAGATAGGAGTCATGGGGTGTTTTTCCCATCTGGATTGGGGAAGGGAAAAGCTGGGAGAAAATGGATAAAAGCAAAGTTGCTGCAATGCTGAAGTATCAGGATAAACAAGGGATAAAGCTCAGCTTGACTGATAAAAGCTCTTATCTTCCAGTTAATGTGTTTCTCTGAAAGCACTGTCAAAAGCTAAAGGTGCTTTAAGGTGCAGAGCTATTCCTGCAGGGATCTTGATAAAGATAATAATAACTGCAGAGGATAAATGAGAGCAAAGGCTGAGTACCTCAAGACTCAGAGGCATTTGGCAAAACGCAAACTAGGGAATAGTTAATCTTCCCAAGATCTCTGGTTCTGCCCTGATGGGGTAGCTGGGTTACTGAGGACTGCCAGTGAATGGTGGGACTGGTGTAGGGATAGAGGAAGCTGCAGTGTGTCCTGATGCCCTTCTTTTAGCTGCATCTTAGTTAAAAATAACATGGAGAAAGATTTGTGTCAAGCTGTCTATATCATATTTGCAGAAGTGGCTTAAAACTTTGAGTTTGATCTACAAGACAGAATAGCTTTTATTTAAACTAAAAGGTGCAAAAAACTATAATTACTCCAAAGAGATGGAGGGTATTCAGGGTAATAATTTAGAGCACTTAAATTATGTCAGGGCTCCCTGGCACTGTTAGGAGCTGTGTGGCTGGAAACACCTGAAGCTCGGGTGGTACAAATTCCTATTTGTGTGATGGGAGCTGCTGAAAGCTGCACTTAATGTTTTTGCTTACTACAGCAAGTGCATTTATATTGCAGAGGAGCAGCTCTGTGGATTTCTCAGGTGTCTGGGTTGAATTACTGGCTAATAAAAGATTAAAAAGCAATGCGTGTTTTCATCTGAAAGCTATAATATGGCATCATGCTGGTGGGATTCAGGGCTTCTCTGGCCTTTGTAGTGCACTAATAGCCCATCTCCTGTGGCAAAGCTGTTGGCTTTGCAGCCTGCTGCACAGCAATTATTTTGCTCTAAAGTGCTCTATTTTGCCATGGTGCTTTACCTGTGTTCTTCCATTTTGCTACACTTGGGATGAAAATCTAAGCTTTGTGCTCTGTGAAATCTGTGGTTTTAGTTGTTAGGACTCTGTGATTTAGCCAGACTTGATAGAAATAAGACTCCCATCTCTTCTGAGACAACGCAAGATCAGTGTTTAAATCGGTAAAGTTTTAAATAAATGTGAGATGTATGATGATTTAGGATCAACACAAGGCTTTGAAAGTTTGGTCTGATACTGTAAATTTGCCGAGTGAAGATTGATGCTGACGTCGGTTTGATGCACACTTGCTGTATTTGTAGTTATCTTAAAGGCTCCTAGCCTTTAGAAAGGAGCAGTGGGTGACTTGTTTCCCTTTTCCTGTCGCTTCCCACCCCAGGAGCTGGTTGCAGAGAAGGAGAGGAATGGTTTGCTCACGGCCAAGATGCGAGAGCGCATCAACGCGCTGGAGAAGGAGCACGGCACCTTCCAGAGCAAAATACACGTCAGCTACCAAGAGTCTCAGCAGATGAAGATAAAGGTAAATGCTTTGCCAAAACTGCTGGAGTTGATGCTTGTGCCCGAGTGGCTTGGTGCTGAGAAATCACTGCAAAACTTTGTGGCAGCTTCCTGACTTAAAAGAAAGACAGGGAGGTCTCACAGGTGACTTTTGTGGTGTGTAAAGCTCAGTGCCGGCCAGGCAGCTGGTCCCTGATCTAGTTACTTTTCCTTCCTGGTGTTCTGCTGAAATGTTATTCAATTAAAGTGTAAAATCTAATTGAAATACTCAGCTTAAGGGAGCCACTAATGCTGATGATCATTTACCAGCATATAAATGTCTCTAAGATTATAGTACAGAGTGACAACATAACATAATACACATGAAATATTATTGCCTGGGGGAGTACTTTGCTGAAAATATTTGAAGAGCAGACATTTGTATTTTTTTAAGACCCTTGTTACTTTCTACTGTAGTTGCTTTATAATGGCGTGACCTTAGAAGGGTTTATTTCATCAGATCAAAAAGTTTAACTTAGATTTTTCTAAGGAAAATGGCCCATCTTATGCTTAGATTTCATTCTAGTAGTTCTTTCCTCTATGGATGGCACGGCATCAAGCCCAGCATGCGAACTTCCCAACTTTAATGTTGTGTCTTCTGTCTTGGCACTTTGGAGAGTAGCATCTCTGCAGTTTTGGAGCTGAGGAAACTTCCTCAGAACCTGTGTAGATAACTGGACAAGGAGAGGGTCTTGCTGCTGGCTGGGGATGGGGAAGGACACCTGGGCACACCTGGGAGACTTCAGCAAGTACTGCTGTGCCAGGCTGAGCTGGAGAAGGGAAATACAAAAGATCCAGTGCTCCGGTCCTGCTCCCTCTGGTGATGTGCTGCAGCATGGCAGAGGAGCTGGAAATGGTCACAGCTTCTAGCTGGGTGGGGTTTGTGCCCCTGCTTCTCTTGGGATCTTGCTGGCATTAAAAAACAAAGCAGGCAAGGAAAAGAACCTCACAATGAATGGCCAAGGCCCAGCTTGTTACATTTGTTGGGGCAGAACTGGAGGTAGCTGCGCTACAAGGGGCTGCTCCCTGCTGCTGTGGTTGTTACACAAACATTTGTTTGGATTTTCTAATGTAAGAAATGCTCACTGATGAATCAGCCACTTGAGGAAACTGGGTTTTGGAATGGCATCAGCCATATCTACAAACTGGCACTGATAAAGGAAGAGTGCTGTGTGTGCTCGAGGATTTTCAGAGCAGACTTTTGGGCTCCAAGACCAGCTCTGTTGTTGTCTGCATATGCAGAGTCCATTTTTTCCCCTTTGAATCCTGTCTTTTGGTTTTGCTCACACTATTCTGAACCTTGGGTTATCAGGACTTCTTTCTGCCTCAGTTTGGAACCTTGCTGAAAATCAGAATATTGGATGAGGACTAGCCATTTGCAGTTTGCATGCAGTTTGCTGTGTATTGTTAGTTATTTGTTACTTCTGCTTTGTTTAAAGGCTTTGTAAACTTCTAGTGATAATTCACAGCACGTTTATTTCCCTTTGAAAAAATAATGTATTGATATCCTGTTATTGATAAATATCTCAAGTTATGTAGCTGAGTAATTGCTATTCTGAGTAACACTTGTGTAGTCTTTTAAACAATAAAAAAGATTGCCTTGATAAATAGGTTGATGCACTGATATAAAAGGAAACCTGTGCTTTGATTTGAGCACAAGGGTCTCGGTAGCACAGTTTAAGAGGTGGTGTGTGAGGAAGGAACAAAGCTCCTCCTCTCCCAAAATATCCACTTAATTTTATTTACTGAAACTATTGTAATATCCTACCTACTGCTACAAGCTGTTTTTTTTGTTTTTATTGCTCCTTAGCTTAGTCTTTTACAGAATTGATCTTTCTTTCCCCATCAGTTCCAGCAACTCCGTGAGCAGATGGAGGCAGAAATAAGCCACCTGAAGCAGGAAAACGGTATCCTGAGAGATGCTGTCAGCACTTCCACCAATCAAATGGAGAGCAAGTATGTTGGCAGCTACTCAGAGCTCTGTGTGTTTTTGAGCCTCCCCCGAAGAGTTGTTCTGGCTTCTGCTTCTTTTGTTTCCAAGTCCTTGGCTGTCTCCGAATTAGTGGTTAAGCTGAGAACACAAATATTTTGGGCTGGACAGGTAGCTGGTGGTGTTTGCATTGAGCCAGGGCTTTCAGAACAAACAATTATCTTTTTTCAACTTGAAGCCTGAGATTTTAGACCGTGGTGCTGAGGCTTTAAGAGAAAAGTGCAGCAGTGCTCAGGCACCTCTGGTGTTTTTGGCCGGGTGTGTATCCTTCCCCTGGGGCTTTAGGAGAGGTGCTGATTGTGGCCTCTTGGGAGAACAGCAGCTCTAAAGCTACAGATCAGTATCAATACCCTGCAGTTACTGGTGCTGCTGGGCTGGCACTTGGATTTATCTGCTGGTGATGCAAATGTTTGGAGAAACAAAAAAGGTATCTCCGAGTTTTGTCTTTTGTGAGTTACGACTTGGGCTGCCCCTGAGCTGCCCCTTTTGTGCAGCGTGGTAAAAGCTGAGCACCCTGGTAAGGTGTGTGTGGAAGACAAACCTGACACAATATCCGCTCTCAGATGTTTGTTACTGTTGGAGACTGGAATGTCAAGTGCTCAGAGAAGGGTGTGGAACCCTGATTTTAGGTGTCCTGTTCATTTAAATGAACCATCATTATCTCTTAGACAGTTATCCTGAAAAGGCCTTCATTCAAGCAAACTTGAGATAAAAATGAAATGCTTTTTACTTGCTTAGGCACAAAGGGGAGCCTCTTAAAATTCTTCCCTCGGGCTGAACGAATGCATCTTCTCTCCCTGCTGAGATAGTGCATCAGATACCTCCATAAGTTAATAGTCAGGTCGAGGCCAGGAGGCAACAAATAGTCTGAAGAAGTGTGTGCAGTTAGTAGTCCAGGGGGAATAGTCCTGAGCAAGCCTGAGATCAATAATCCTTTATGGGAAGAGGAAAAGAATGTGAATTTTGATGCGAGACCTTTCCTTATGCTGAGCCTCTTTAGTTTACATCAGCCTGCCCAAATCATGCCAATCAGCCTGCAGTCCTCTTCAAGGAACTGATGCTTGTTGCTTATTGCTGACCTTTTGTTTCTGACCCTGGCTTGTAGCTACTGAGTTGAGCTGATGGCCAGGAGTGATGTGTTTTGCTGCTGTGGCCAGGAGTACCTGACCCTCATCCCTTTCCTAGGATAAAACAGTTTTAGTGGGGGAAAACACCCCAAACCCACCCTGCAGAGCCCTCTGGTTGCAGATATAGGACTTGGTGTTGACATTTGAGTAGCTGCTGTTGTGGCCTTTGCTTCTTGTAGCAAACCCTGTGGAAATGTTTGTTTCCAGGCAGTCGGCCGAGCTGAACAAGCTGCGCCAGGACTACGCGAGGCTGATGAACGAGCTGGGGGAGAAGAGCAGCAAACTGCAGCAGGAGGAGCTCCAGAAGAAGAATGCAGAGCAGGCAGTGGCTCAGCTGAAGGTGCCTGGGGTTTTCTCTGCCTGTCAGGTTGTGCTCAGGGTTTTATCTGAGCCGGGACATGAGGCGTGTGGGAATTGCTTTAGCTGCTTGTTTCAGATGGGCTGAGCCAGCGTAGGGGTTTATTTAATGTTTTTATTCAGTGCACTGGGTTTTGAGTGATTACAGACCTCCCTGTGAAGTGAAATTTACCTTCCAGGTAAATATCTTTTCGACATCACCAGTTAAGCTTTTTACTTTGCTTTCTGAGAGTACAGTTCCAACAAGAGGTGATACTTCAGAGCCATTCGTCCAGATGGCATTGTCCTCTTGTGGTTTTTATTTGAAGCTACATGCTTTTGCTTAAATGCATGCTTAATTTTTAAAATAAATATACTTCTTAAAGAGTTAAAATGTAAGTGGACAGACTTCTGGGTGAATCTCTTTCTGTTTCTTTGGAAGAAAAAGTCTTTTGCCTTTTTTTTTGGTTTTTTTTTGTTTTAGAAGAGAAAGTGTTTTCAGGTGAGAATGCCAATCCAGAGCTCATGATTTCTTTAATATTTGCAATTAAATGTTGCAAACCAGAAGTTCTCCTTGCCTTCTGCCCTGGCAGGTGGAGAATTGGTATCTAGAGTTGAGATGTTTTAATTACTGGATGCAGTTTTATGTGATGCTTGGCTGGTCTGGCTTCTGGTGTTAATTCTGAACTATCAGGGCAAAGATGCTACATTTTCGTATTACAGAAACCGTTCTGTTAAGAGCCTATAATGAAATCCTGTTCACAATTTGCCTTTCAAATTAATAGGCTAAACTAGTCTAGGAGGAGGATTACAGAGCACTCTGTCTCTCTGATGTGCCCTAACGGAAACAAGAAACAATTTCACTTCATTGCCATATGTTTGGGGAATAGCACCGAGGAGATGCACTCTGAATGCTTCAAAAATAAATTAAAGGTTAGACTTCTTTTCATCAACTCTTTCTTCAATGTGAAGGTCCAGCAGCAGGAAGCAGAGAGGAGATGGGAAGAAATCCAGGCTTATCTCAGGAAAAGAACAGCAGAACACGAAGCAGCACAGCAAGGCACGTATCACAAAATTCCCAAATAATGCTTTCTGCAGTGAACTGGCTGATGCTGTTTGTAAAAAAAGGGCATTATTGAGTAAATGTCTTAAATAAAGCTCAGGTGAAGTCAGCCCTGCTTCAGCACCATGGGGAAAGAGTGTTTTGGGATCCCAGGTAGTCTGAATGCTGATGGGGGAGCTGAACCTTGTTGGAATGAGGCTCCTAATCAGCCTCCCCGTTTACAGTGAAAATGATTTCCCCCAAAGTGAAATACTGACTTCTGAATTAAAATCCTGACATTTCTGCTACAGATGTGCAGAATAAGCTTGTGGCCAAAGACAATGAAATCCAGAGCTTGCACAGTAAACTTACTGATACAATGGTGTCAAAACAGCAGCTGGAGCAGAGGATGCTGCAGTTATTGGAGGCTGAGCAAAAGAGAGCTTCTGAGGAGGACTCCATGCAAATGCAGGTGCAGGTAGTACAGCTCATGTGTTTTAAGGGTTTGGGGTTTTTCCTTTCACTTTGTGTCTGTGGAAACACAGAAATATCCCTGAAACGCTGCTTTAGTAAAGCTTTTCCTCCGAATAAAGGATGAAAAAACTCTGCATATGAAGTGAGACCTTGTGTGTGATGCTGTGAGGAGGTGTGGGGCCACCTCACACCTGAGAAGCACCTGGGGCAAGTCAGGAAAAGGTGCTGACCCCATTTCCCAAGCTGTGAGATGATCCATGGTCTGGGGAACACCCTGGGAGAGCAGCCGTGAACCTTTGATGTTTGTGTGATCTCCCTCCTCCTGGCATCGGGGGGTGACAGGCAGCGTGGACAGAACTCTTGAGGGCTCCAGGGAAACCAGATGGATTATGGTGGAGCAGGGAATATTTTTCCTTGGTACAGAGCAGGTTCTGGTGCTTCCACTCCAACTGGTTGTAGTGGGGAGAAAAAAACAGCATCTTTTGTAAAGTGTCTGACATGTAAATGCTGAACTGTTCTTACTAACATAATCATGGCTAAAAGCTAATCCTAGCCAAAGTCGAGTAGCTGCAGATCTCAGCCTGCTTTTCTTTCTGTGCTCTCTTACAAGGAGCTGATAGAGCAGAATGATGCTTTGAATGCTCAGCTTCAGAAGTTTCATTCACAAATGGCAGCCCAGGTACAGCATGTTCTCAGACTTTCTTTTGTAGCCATGACTTGTGAACTTTCATTAAAAGTAAGACTTTTTGTAGCTGGGTATGAGATGTAATGCTGAAAGCAGAGACTTGTTAGCATCCTCTTTCCTAATGTTCCTTAAACTGTTTTAAAACTTTAAGCTTCTGTCTTTTTTGGGGGAAAATCCACTTATTTCCTCCCATAGTGGCTTTCATTTATAACTAAAGGGTATAGTAGTTTTTTCAATGTTTTTTTTTCCTGTAGCTTTGCATGCCTACAATTGTCTTGTGGTTCTTTTGGTCTTTCTGCAGTCCTCCTGTGAACCACCTGATTGTGCTTTTTCCCTTGTGGTAGCTCCTGTATGAAGCTATTTGTTCATTTTAGTGCTGATTTCTGTGCAGATGCAAAAAAAAAAATCACACCAAAACCCTAGCAAAGCTGCACAATGCCTTTCTCAGTTATTTCCGTCTTTAAAATTTTAGTTTACTAGTTAATTTGAGAAATGATTTCTGTTTTAAACACTGTGTAAAGCTTCAGGATCACTGGAGTTACCTCCATGTAGAGGAAAGTCACAGAAATCAGCTCAGAAAGGCTTTGGGGGCACAAGTGGAGGCTGTTCCTATGCAGTTGGGTGCTGTCTTCTTTTAATCATGGATGTGCTTGATGGAATTTGATTAAATTCGACATCAGGCTGAAAATCTGGCTTTGCTTGAGGTGCTTTAACCCGTTGGGTGGGGAGAGTAGTGAGGGAAGAGCCACTCGAGATTTACAGCATCTTCATAGTCTGCTCCTCTCATCCCAGTCCTTTAGGGGCTTTGGGAATAAATTCTTAGGGAAATTTTACTTTTTAGCTCTGAGTTACATAGGGAGGGTGTTGGAGTTGTGTGCTTTCCCCAGGGAGCCTCAGCTAGCCATGAAAACTCAGGGTTGTTTTTCCACCATGGACAGTGGGTGTGAAAATAACACTTTGGAGAAGTGAGTTGGGACTGTATCCTGCTCTGGATATCAGGGGTGATGAAACTCTTTTAGTTATTAAGAGGAACTGGAATTCTGAACACAGAAGTTCTGCCACAGTTTGCAGCTGTCCTTTGAGGCCTTCATCACCAGTGTGGTGGGTCTCTCTTGCCCTGTTGTATGTGACAGCCTAGGGACAGGATTTTTCCACAGGGAAAAATGCCACTTGCTGATTTTTGTGGCGCTGTTCACAGCACAACTCCTGGTGCACTGTGCAGCGTTTTCTTCTTGTTTGAATTTGAGTGGTTTGTCAGCAGAATGTCCCATGAAGCACTTGGTTCCTAGGAGGGAAATGCTGGTGAACCCTGTGGCTTGTTTGAATCTAGTAAAGGGCAAATAATAGAGGTCTTTTTTTCCTTCATGTTGCAATAGGCCAAAGGGGAAGAGACATTGGTATGTGCTGGTATTCCTTCAATGTTCCTTAGCCAGGAAATAGTTGGAAGCGTCCTGTGCCAATTTAAAATAAGCAGACAAATGCTATTCCTGGCTCACTGTAGATGAGGATTCTTCGACTCGCTTTACTTCCAGTTATTTGTTTTTATTTTTTATTTTTTTTTCCTCCTGCAGACCTCGGCTTCAGTCCTGGCAGAAGAACTTCACAAAGTGTGAGCATCCATTTCCTCTGGGGCTTGGGAGGTGTTACTGGCTTTCAGCGCCTGCCACCTTCCCTCCACTCACGTGCAGAGCATATGAGAGGGACTGGTGAAGGAAATGTTGCTGTTTGTGCTTTCAACTTCTCATGAGATCAACCTGGGAGCTGGGAAACCGCTTCCTACGGATTTCCCTCCCGTGTCTGGCCTCAGGTTTGGAGTCTGCTGTAGCTCTGAGCTACAGAGAGAGCAGCATCTCCTCTGTTGTTCATCCCTGCCTGTGTGCAGGGCCAGTGCAGCGTGCAGGAATGTGCGTGACCGTGAGAATTGTTATTGTTTGGGCTGTGGGGCTGTGCCAGGAGGTTTCTCCCCCTGGGAGATGGGGTGGTAGTTGTGTTTCAGAGCTAGGGAATGTCTCATAAATTTTTTGGCAGGCAGACAGCATTTAAAGTGGAAAAGCTTTTGGACCCAAAGTGTACAGTCAGCAGGATTTGGAGTGGGAGCTGGACTAAAGGGCCACGGTGTATTTTGGGTTTAGCCTGATGCTTCCTGCACCACTTCCATCCAAATCTTCTGTACTGATCTGTCACTGTTCCTCCCTTGTGCAGGATTGCAGAGAAGGACAAACAGATAAAGCAGATGGAGGACTCATTAGGCAATGAACGTGCCAACTTAACCAGCAAGGAGGAAGAGCTCAAGGTATAATAAAAGCATGTGCAAATGCCAGCTGATCCAGAGAGAGGCTCGCTGGCTGCATGTACAAAATGAAGCCCCCAAGGCTGCTGTCTTTGGCTCTAGAAACAGCCTTTTCAGCTACAGGTCTGCTCTTCTAGGCAAGGCCAGTGCTAGAGGCTGGGAAAGCTGTTGATAAGGAAACATGAGGATTTTCCTTCAAAAAACACCCTGAAATGTCACCCTGGAGAGTGAAATACTATCTGCATATGAACTGCAAATATATTTCTTTTTTTGCTTCCTTTAGGTCTTACAGAATATGAACCTCTCCCTGAAATCAGAGGTACAGAAGTTACAGGCTCTGACAAATGAGCAGGTAAAGCAGTTGTTTTGATTTTTCTCCCTTCCCAGTACCTGTTCTGTCATAAATGCAAATGCAGATCTGTTGGCTTTAAGCAAGCTCTGCTTAAGCACATTAATGGTGTGAGGCTTCCGGATCGGGCTAATGTCTGATTCCCTGGAGTTCTTAGAGCTGGTGGGAGGCCTAATTCTTCCCCCTCCGTCAGCAGCAGTGTCTTTTACCTGGATATCCAAGTTACTGAAGCATTTTGCTTGGTTGGTTTAGATTTTCAGGCACACGGAGTGCAGGACACTTCACAGGAGTGAACGCAGCTGTCTGTGAATATGCAGGCCTGGCATTTGCATACAAGATTCATAAACATCCCTCCAAAGACCCCCAAAGCACACAACTCCCCCTGCCTCACCACAGAGGTGTTCTTAGAGCCAAACAAAATGCTGTCCCTCTGTTGCTGCTGTGTGGCCTGTTCATCACAGAAGTGGAAACGAAGTGTTTAATTAGAGATAATCCCAGTTGTCAAATGAATCTCGTGGAGATCGTCTTCCCTTTGTGTAATTGCGTGCTTGTAGATGGGTGTTGTAAAAGTGCATGAAGACAAGCTTACCCCTTTCACTCTTGATTTGAGTCATGTGCTGGGAGGCCAAATGACTTGTTCTAGCTTTTTAATATTGTGGAATGAAAGGTTGATTGAATCATGTGATGTATCCTAAGTCTGTGTTAATCCTCTTTATATCTAGGCTGCTGCTGCACATGAGCTGGAAAGGATGCAGAAAAGGTAAATAGCTCTGGGATTTGATAAGCAATGTTTATCAGTCTTTTATGTTCTTTTAAATGATGCTTTTTGTAAGACTTGGATGGGGGAACGTGTTTAACTCTTCTGCTGTGTCTCAGCATTCACATAAAAGATGACAAAATAAGAACTCTTGAAGATCAGCTTCGAGAAGAACTCACTCAGATTTCAAACACAAAAGAAGAATTCAAGGTAAGATACAGAACAGGTGTTTTTGTGCTTGTTTTCAGTAAGTTTTCCAGGCTCCAGAGGTTGTGGAGCAACTGTAGAGCAGTGAAATAAAACTGATATTTGGATGCTAAGGTAAATGACAGTATTGTGTTTGTAAGGCAGGAGCAATGTGGGGTGTCACAATAGTAGCAACAAAGTGAGAGGTGGGATAACACAAGTTAGGTGGGATAACACAAGTTAGATGCAGTGTCTGCAGTTGTGGAGAGGGCTTTGAATTCTACAAGAGAAGGAGAATTCTGCACAGTAAAAACTGCTGTGATTTTCCTGCATTCCACCTGCAAATGTGCCTTTCAAGGCCTTGGTGCTTTTGTTTGGAGCCTTCGTTGCTTGGATTATCATGCCAAGCCTCTGTTTTCTGTCAAGGCAGATGTAAAAATGCTTGTTTTAATTCTGCCTCCTTCCACATTGTTTCTCATAAGGCTGCAGCTAAACTGCTGAAGCTTTTGTTCTGACATCTGGGGTCTGCACAGCAAAGCTGCTGCTTGTTTCTGGGGTGGTGTGTGCAGAGAGCAGCTTAATCCCTCCTTGCCCTCTGCCACCTTGGCCTTCTTCTTCTGAACTTGGGCTGTTACAGACAGCCCTGCTTCCCCAGAGAGGTGATGACTCCATCCCTTTGACTCCTTTAAAGCCTGTGGTGGGTTCTGCTGCTCCTCTGATGTTTCTGGTGAGAGGTCAGTCCCTCTGAACCTCCCATGTCGCCTTGGTGAGTTTGCTAGTGAGGAGAACAGAGTGAGTGGGCAGTGGCAGAGGCAGGATGCTTTTGTAAGAGAAGCCTCTGGAGTCTCCTGGAGCTCTTTGAAGCAGGTAGTAAACTTGATTCTTGTATTAAAGTGACACTTTCAAAGAGGTTTTGATGAGAGTCCCTTGCCAAGGCTCTGTAGTTTCTCTAAGCTATCAGAGAATAAGAGGGAAGAAGTTTGTTCAATTAATGAAATAGGAAACAAAGTACAATTTCAGTTGATTTTTGGAATAAAGCTGTTGACCGAATCTTCAGTGAAGGATTACAGGTGAATAAACAGTGTGGAAAGGGGAGTGGGAAGAGGTGTCAGGCTGGAGAAAGTGGGCAAGTCTCAAGTTAGTGACACTCTCAGGGCTTTCAGTGTGGTGGAACATTCTAAAAGGGTAGGTGAAGTGAAAATGAATGTGAGAAGGAATATGAGCATCCTTTTAGTGGGATAGTTTCTGTAGTAACAGTTACCCAGGAAAAAGGCCTTAGAGGTGTTGTGAATGGTTATGTGCTGTGATCAGTTCAGTGCTAAGTAATGGCAAAAATCACCTGCAGGCAGTTCCAGCAGTTCTTGGGAAGTGAATAGAGAACCGAATGCAGATCATCATCGTCGTGATGGTGCAGAAATCCACGGTGTGCTCTCAGCATGAATATTATGTGCACTGCTGCTCTCTCCTTCCTCCTCTCTTTGATCCCAAACAGAAACCAGACCAGTGCTGTTCTAAATGCTTCCACCTAAGGAAGTGCTGTTTTTTTTCCAGGCATGTAAAAGAGGGAAAAGCCAGGTTCAAAACAGAGCAATGCATTTAATCCTCGCTGTTGCTGTGCCTTCCTGCTGGTGTTTTCCCCAGAAGGCTTTGAGGCTGGAGCAGAGAGCACATGTCCTGCTTTTCACTTTGGTGCAGCACCAAGCAAGTCTTCAAAAAGACAAAACGCAGTAATAGAGGAGGATTTTAAAATCCTGTCTGTTAAGGGCTGTTGTGAGCATTGTATGGAGCAGGAATGCAGGAGGAGAGGCAAAGCCTGTTTGTCCTCCCCATCCACCTCTTCCCGGTCTGCAGGCGGACCAAGTGTGGGAGCTGTGCAAAGCTCTCTGCTGCTGGACTGCCAGTTCCTTGCTGTGCATTCCCTTGCTGAAGGGAACTCAAAGAGGGGAACTTGGACCATTTGCTTCGCCAGATGAGTGTTTTGTAAGAGGCAGTTATCAAATCCTGACACGAAGCTGATGCCGCTTCAGGAGGAAAATGCCTTTTTTCCGAGCTTCTCACATTTGGTGCTGTCTGATTCTCTGCCAGGGAATAAAGATGGTAACAGCTGAATTTCTCATGGGAACATAAGGACAATGCTTTTGTCCTTAATACAGAAAAGCAAGACAGAGAAGGAAAGGACTCTTTGTAGTCTTGTAGCTTCCAAAGAACTCTCTGTAATGACTTCTGTGCTATTTAATTGCCTCTTTGCCATTATGGAAATGCTGTATTTAGGCTCTGCAGTTCTGAACTGATAAAATCCCTCAATTTTCTTCCAGGTTCTGAAGGATCAAAACACAACTCTGCAAGCTGAAGTTCAGAAGCTGCAAACTCTCCTGTCTGAGCAGGTACAGCCAGTGTTTGCTGAGCTTTTATCAGATATCTTCTGTGCTTTTATTTTCTTCAGTATTTTTTCTTAACCTGGCTGTAGGCTGAACTAGTTGGTGTCAAAACCTGATGCTTTTTTAGATATTTTCTCTTCCACGGAGAGACAAGTAAGGCAGTTATGACTGTCTTGTAGACATAGTCAAGAGTGTCCAAACAAAATCTAGGTTTTTTTTCCACTCCTGAAGACTCATATAGCTTAACACAAGCAAGAACTTATTTCTATAAATATTTCCACTCTGACCCACGGAAACAGAAAACTTTGCATTGTGATGTCTTTTGCCTCCTGTTCTGTATTTTTGCCCATGGCTCACCTGCTGCAGCCAGGCTGGAGCTCAGAGGATGCTGCAGGTTCAAAGCTGTTGTGTTGCTCAGCTGCATCTCCTTTGGGATGTTCACTGGGAGAGCCCATGTGAACATCCCTGACTTTGCACCATTGTGGAATGAGAAAATTTCCTGGAACACTGGAAAAAGACTTGCAGGACAGGAAATTTTTCCTGTAGTGGGTTGGAGTCAGGAGCTCCCTGTCTGGAACTGCTCCCTTTCCTCTGGTGGAGAACCAGATTTGCAGCCATTGCTCCACTGGGTCTGGCTGATCTGGTGTCCTGTCTGAGAGACTGGAGGTGATTTTTCTTGGAAGCTGGTTTTGTGTTTCCCATCTGGTCTCTCACAATGTGGTGGTGGTGAGAAATCATAAATGTTCTGTTGAGTGAGCCTCGGGTGGAGCTTGTGGTTCTGATAAATGCTCAAAAGAGGCAGATTTTTCAGGTACTGAGCTGGCTGCAAGTCCATCAGTGTAAAACCATTGAGACGTTTGGGCTGGATCTGTCCCTCCCCTGAAGGACTGACATCTTTCCAGCATCAATATTAGGCACATATGCTATGAGGACTCTCTCTCCCTACTTTGTTTTCTTTCCTGGATTAGTGTTGTAACCAAGCTTCTGGTTAAGTTGGTGCTTTCCAATTACTTGTTTTTTAAATCCCAAACCATTATTGATCCAATTAATGATGGTGCTGTTTTTTTTCTTCATAGACAAACAAAGACTTGATAGAGCAGATGGAAAAAAGGTAAGAAACTTTCTTCTTTTGAATCAGAGGCTGAAATAAAGATTTTAGTGGCAGTAAGGTTACTGTTGATAGCTAGACTGCCTTCAAAGTGAAACTCTCTTTTTTCCTAATTTTCACTCTTGCTTTTTCAGCATGAGAGAGAGGGATGATAAAATCAAGACAGTTGAAGAGCTGCTTGAGGCAGGACTCATCCAGGTGGCTACTAAAGAGGAGGAGCTGAAGGTAAAATCCCTCATATTTTCTTTTGGTGGGGAAGTAGAGATTAGGTGCTCTTGTGCAAAGTGAATCTTGGAGTGCTCATAGTTCAGTCTGAATTCATCCTGAATAGGAAAAGCATCTCGTGGAGATGAGGTTAAAACCTTTTCTGTAAGATAGACTAAGCATGAGCATCAGTGGGGTAGAGTAAGTGCTTCTCTCTGCTTAGTCTAGGGCAGATTTTGCTAGGATGCCCTTTGGAATAAAGGGAATATATTTCTAGAGCTGTACATTTGGTTTAATCTGCAACAAATCTCCCTTTAGGAAAGGTTGTTTTGTAAAAGCTTGGCATTATGGGACTCCTGCAATTTTTTGCTTAGTTGATAATCTGAAGGGTTCGGTGGATTATAAACTAGTGGCACTTCTGGGATGGTGATAAAGTTATTTCCTTCCTATTTGTTTATAAGGAAGGCAGTGATGAGAAGCCTGGAGAGCCAGTACAGAAACCCCTGTTTGTTTTCAGCTGGCTTTTGCTGGAAAGCTTTGTCCACCTGGACACAGCCAAGACAATATTCCCTTTCTAACATGCCTAAATTCCAGGGGCATTGCTGACACCCCTGTGCTGGGGAGGGGTTGTAAACTCTGAGGTTACTGAGCAGCCAAAGCTGTGAGCACATCATAGACTCCTTTAGGCTGAAAAGACCTCTGAGATCATTGAGTCCAACCGTTCCCCAGCACTGCCAAGCCCATCACTAAACCACATCCCCAAGTGCCACATCCACATGGCTTTTAAATCCCTCCAGGGATGTGGTGGTATTTTGCAAGTTATTTGTTTGAAATAATATTCTACAATTTTTTTAATAATGTTGATGGCAATATTTAGATTTTATGATTTTTATTCTTGTAGTGTTTCTGTACAAAGGCATCTTTGAATTCTTACATATTTTGGATGTTATTATTGACTCCAGAGTAGGATCTAGACTGTAAAAGCCCATGGTGTTATAATTTTTATTTGTATTCCCAAAGTGGCGAGAAGCCTGTCTGTGGGAGAATCCCAATATTATGTAAATACATAAAAATAAATGGGCTGTCCAAAAGATGCGCTGTAACATGATTTGTTACATTTGTTTTTCTGACCTCTCTGCTCAGTTACAGCATTCCCACCTTGCTCTATACCTAGGCTCTATTTTCCTGTGAATTGGTGTCCATTCCAAGTTATCCATGGTGAATAATTAGTCCGTTGAATACTTTGGCTCCAACAGCTGCAGAGGGGGGTCTCTTTCAGACTTTCAAAGTCTTTCACTTATTCTAAAAGAAATTACTTTTCTGTCAAGCTTAACACTTTTTTCCCCACAAATGAGGCTTTCATTATCTGTGTGTCTGCTTTCAAAGGCCCTGCGAACGGAAAATTCATCTCTGAGAAAAGAACTTCAAAGCCTGCAAATTCAGCAATCGGAGCAGGTAGTACTTTTCATCTAAAACTTTTATTACACCTAAACTAAATCTGAAAGAATCTTGCTGTGGTTGCAAAAGTCAAGGGAAGAAGGTGGAGATGCCTTTGAAGCCTGTTGGCAAAGCATCCTGTTTTCTTTCAGCGTTGGTCTGGGAGCTGATACTTCTGTCAAATGTTTCCTTTGCAGGAGTGTCAGAAGCGGGGCAGACGTACAGGATCCAGTCAGTGCTGGCTGTTGGGTTGGTTTGAGTTTGCCATGCTCTGAAATGGCTGTGGATCTGCTTTTCCAGAAGCCTGGAGCTGCAGGCATGGCTGGCAGGCAGCTCAGACTGCCTCAGCTTCGTGATGCATGTTTGAGTGTCGATCCACACTCTGCAGGTGTCACTTATCCCCCTTCTCCTTGTGTCTGATCAGTGACACTGTCACAGTGTTGTCACTTTTGATGTGCTGATCAGGAAATGCCTTTCCTTGACATCCAGCTCTGCTTGGACACCTCAGGAGGGCAATTAGTTCCTGGAAAATCATTTATGGAAGAGGGGAGGCACCGTGACCCTGAAGGGATGTACAGTAGTGTCAGTATTAAAGGGTAGCTGATGAAATGCTGGTCCTGAGCCTCACCTTCTCCTGGTAAAGATGGTGTGGGTTTGCCTTTGTTTTCCTGGAACTTGCAGCAGGTTTAGTATTACTGGTTTGCCAGGAACTGGAGACTAACAGCTAATTTTCTCAGGAGCAGCCAGATAAATAAAATCATTAGGCTGCTCCGTAGTTCAGCCAGTGCCAGAGAGCTCCAGCTCTCTATCCTCACCCCTCAACATTCACAGATTGTTTTGCTCTGTTCTGTTTTTTCTGAGATGAAGCTCTGTTTTTAACAGGTTTCCTTCCAATCACTAGTGGAGGAACTGCAGAAAGTGTAAGTTACTGCACAGATTTAATTTCTGATTGTTAATTCTCTCGGTCTTTATTCCATGACTGCAAGTGTATTGCTTCCCTGAAATGATTGGCTTTTAACTGGGTGAAGTGTGTGTGTGGCAGGAAGCATTTTCATTTTTGAAACATGTCACGCCAGATCAATAGCTGCTGAAAATCCAGTTGCTTCTCTGCTAAGCAGTTAATTTTGTAAACCTGACTTTGACTAGATGAGGAATCGCTCTGATTTGTCAGATAATCATTTTTGTTCAGTAGGCACTTTAAAAAGAGTGAGATTTTTCCCTTTGTGTGAGTTTTAAGTTGACAAATACTTTGCTGGAATGTCCAGTGAAGGCTCATTTTAAGTGTGTGTTATTCCAGGCACTATTGGTATCTTAAATTGCATTTTTGGACTGTAATAGTGTTGATCTAGCCTGTGAACTACTGGTTATGTAAAGCCAGCTGGTTCTGCACTTGTCCCAGTCTTATTCTTCCTATTTGCTCCTTCTGCCTGATCACTTTGGATCATAGGGGCTGGTGATGTGATGTGATGTGATGTGATAGCAGAACCAAATTTTGTGGTTTTCAGCCAGCTAATGTTGTTTCTCTGCTCTTTTTAAGGATCCACGAGAAGGATGGAAAAATAAAATCAGTGGAAGAACTCCTACAGGCTGAAATCCTAAAAGTAGCAAGCAAGGAGAAGACTGTTCAGGTATCTCTGTGCAATCCCTGCCTTCCTTTCTGTGTTGATGCCACGACCACCTTTGTTTGTTACTGCATGGCATTCTACAGTGGTCAATTTGTAGCATCCATTTTTGTGGCGTTTTTGTGTTTCCATTGTCCAACCCTGTCTTGTTTTGTCATTGAAAAGGCTTTGACACAGGAAATAGAGGCTCTGAAAGAAGAAGTAGGAAATTCCCAGCTTGAGATGGAAAAACAGGTAAAATACTTTAGTGGCAGCAGTGTGAACCAGCCTTGCCTTGGATGTGCTGCTCTCGTTTCTGCTCTAGTGTGTTCTGTTTCACTGGTGAATGTCATTGGGTAAGGAACTTTTTAATGCTGGAGCTACACTGTTCTTGGCTGTAAAGCCATAAATATGTAGGATAACTAGTGCTGTCCTTCAGAAACCACTTACCTCTGGAAGCCTGAGCTTTTTGGACCATTAATATGAAACCTGGCAAGAATTGCTATAGCTGAATGCATTGCAACATTAGTTCTGCCTGGGCACACTGTCCCTGCAGTAAACATGAAACCCTGGGACATCTTTGGGGCCTGGCAACTTGGAAATTTCAAGTGCTGAAATTTCATCAATCTCCTGTTGTTGTCCTTTCTGTGTTGCTGGAGCAATATCACAGGCCCAACTAGTATCTGGTTTCCAGGTATACCCAAGACTGTTTTTTTTCCCCAGTGCCCAAAAAGAGTTCAGTCTTGGCACGGTCAGCTTTGCTTTAGCTATCAGGAATGCAGAGATGGAGGAGTATTGGCTTTTTTGGCATCATTGCTGTCTGGCATCCAAAACAAGGGAAGCCCACGTTTCCTTAGGGAGCCCATTCTGCAGGCAGCTTAATCCATCGTGCTGTCAGGAAGTTTGCTTGTTTGTGTGGGTTGTGTTTTTGGTCTGCACTCTTTTCAGTCCTTTTAGCTACATTCCAACATGTCACCCCCCTTCTCAGTGGTAGAGTTCTGTCCTTTTTAGGCAAAGCTTCACAGAATGTGTTTCCGTCTTGGGCTTTTCCTCCAAAGCAAATTTCCAGGGGCTGAGGGAGTTATTTGTGTGTATTTCCTTCCCTGGAACTGACAGAGCCCAGAAAAAAATGCAGTTTAGGTTTTCTGTCTCTGGAATGCTCTGTGAGGGATGCTTGCTCCCAAGGTGATGTATTTGTGCACCTTTTGGTCTCCTGCAAGCAGAAGAGAGATTTTTGGGAATGTCCAAACTCCTGCCATGTCGTGGTAGAGGATTGACAAATAACTACTGTCAGGCTTTCACACAGCATTCAAAGGTAACATTCCCACTAAATCTTGTGTCTTCAATCCATATTCAGCCTTAGAATGGGAATTTAAGTGAGTGCTGACTTTTCAGAGAGCACCCAAAAACCACTTCCTTATGCAAAGGTCTCCATGGCCAGGGATGATCTCTGTGGCTGGAGCTGCAGTTGCCAGTGAGATGGTGGTCACAGTCACCCTTTGCTTCTTCCTGTGTGTCTCCTGTGGGCCTGCTTGTGTTCCCATTTGCACTGTTTCCTTTGCTTCTCTGGAAGTCACATTTTAAATGTGGAGAATGTAAATAGTTGGAAACACTTGGTGCCTTGTGATTAAAAAAAGTGTGTTTATGCTTACTGCGATAAACGGTGCCTATTTTGATAATGTCTGATAGCTTTCCCCCCTGTTTCTTCGTAGAGAAATTCTTAGCATTTATGTGCCTTTTCCACGTGCATTGAACTGAAGTGCTGATTATTTTCTTTAGGTGACAATAACATCACAAGTCAAAGAACTTCAGACTCTGTAAGTGCAGTTGTTAATGTCTGATCTGCCCTGTGCACCCCTTACTGACCCATTAAATTCGAGTCAGGATGGAGGGATGTAGGCAAGGCATAGTGGAAAACCTACTTTGGTAACATCTGAGCTGTGGGGGTGGGGAAATGATCAGTCAGTCCCTTGTGTCCCCAGCTGGGGAGGGGCAGGGAAGTATTTTTGGATGAGGAGAGCACACATTTGTGAAACCCCTGCAGTGTGTCAGCACGGAGTTTGCTTTCACCTAATGAGCAGTGCCATTGATCAAGGGCATCTCCTGCTAACCCAGGCTGAAGTGGACGTGTTCACACATTGATTTTTAGTAGGTGAATTGTGCTCGTGCCTTTGATCACAGATGCTGCTTTTGTTAGGTGCTGCAAAGCATAGGATGTTTTATTTTTGGATGGATGGAAGAGCAGGGGGTTTATGCTGTGTGTCTGTGTTTAATGGCACAGGTTGAAGGGGAAGGAAAAGCAGGTGAAAACCATGGAGGCCTTATTGGAAGAGAAGGAGAAAGAGATTGTTAAGAAAGGAGAATGTCTGCAGGTAAGCTGCTTTAATATTCTGAAGGTAAATAAGTTCAGTTGCAGCATTTCTGGTTGGGAAAAATAAATTCACGCTTCTAACCTTGCTTTTTATCTCTCCAAAGGGTCAGAAAGATGCAATTGCACAATTAACCAGTAAAGTTCAGGAGCTGGAGCAACAGAACCTGCAACAACTCCAACAGGTACAGCCAGCAGAGTGGATGTGGTTTGGGAGTGTGGCTTGGTTGAACAGGAAGATGTTTTTCTCCTCTACCTCACACAGAGATTTGCATTGGCTTCAACTTAGAGGTGTTTTAAATCCTGCTTGACTAAGCTGTTAGTTTACAGTGCAGAGAGCCCAGTAGTTCAGCTAGAACGGGTTTTACATGGATAGCAAGTTCTGAGAGCTTTAACTGGATGATACTGTGCGTAACGAGGAGCTTTGGTGGTCTGAAAGCCTTGGAGCTCACAGACAGTCCCAGCTGTGTCCCAGGCACCTCCTTGCCAGGCTGAAGCAGCATCTCTGCAGGGCTCTGGTCATGCAGGAACTTTGGCTCTAACTGAACATAGCAGCATCTGTTGAAGTGGTCAGGCTGTGCTGTGATTCCTTCCTGCCTTTCCCTGGGGCTGGAATATTTTGGCTTTTGATTTCCTGCACTGGACTTGAGAGCAGACAACTGGACAACCTCGAAGCCAGGTGTTACTTAATGGAAGAATTTTTCCCATAAGGTGGTATTCTTGCTCAGTTTGGATTTTTGTTGATGGTAAAAGGAGGAGACTGAGTTGAACTTTTATTTTGAGTGGATGTCTAGACACAGGCATTTATCCCAGGGGAAAGATGGAATGGAGAGCAATTGGCAAGTGTGAAGTTTGGGATGCTTGGTGTAAGCTCTGCTTCTGAAATCCACTATGTGTTTAGATATTCTTGGAGCGATGCCTGATGCAAAATTCCTGGTATTTCTTTGGCAAGTGTCTTGCAAGCTGTGTGTTGCCCCTTCTCGTGCAGAGAGCTGCTGTTGATTAGAAAACTGTGCCATCAAAATGAGACCGGGAATTACTTTTTCAGGTACCTGCTGCATCCCAAGCCCAGGACGTGGAGAGCCTGTGAGTATGCAGAGTAGCAGTTCCTCAAGTGCCTGCTGGGAATATGCATTGAGTTTATCTTCAGTTGGAATGTTTGAATTGGTGTCAGGAATTTCATGGGCTTTGCTAAAATAAGCTCTTAGTGCCGGTGGCTGAAGCGCGGCTGCTGCCGTGCCTGGCGTCCCTGCCCTGAGCCGTGCTGCTCACACACTGGGAATGTGCACCCAGGGCTGTGTTAACCAGTGGAAGTGCTGCTGCTCCTCGTGTCTCGTGCTAACTTCTCCTTCTGTTCAGCATGTTGAAGGGTTGCAGTGCCTGTGGCTCAGTCGGCAGCAGCAGCGAACAGATCCGGTTTGTGCCGTTTTCAGGCTGAGATGCAATAGCCAATTCTCCAGCTCATGTTTTATGGAGAAACACTGCCAGGCTTTCCTGTGTTTTGACTCTGCTTTGTCTGGCTGCTCCAAGTCAGAGGAAGGTTGTATGAGACTGTGCCAGAAAGGGCTCTGTCTTCAAAGCAGCTCCAGTGACGTGCTGCTCTCCCAGCAGAGCTCCGGTACAGCCGGCGTGTGGTACCTGAGGCAGCCTCAACATACAAAATGTATTTATCTCCTGCTGCACAAACTGTCCCAGTTTGAGTGTGCCTGTCCCTTTTTAGCATAAATTCTTACTTTAACTTTTTTTTTCCTACTTTAACCCTTTCTCCTTACTTTCTAAACTGTTTCTGCAGGTTGAAAGGGGAAGAAGAACAGATGAAGAAGTTGAAAGCTATGGTGGAAGAAAAAGAGAGAGAAATTGCAAACCAAGTAAAACAGTTGCAGGTAAAACACCTTATGTTGAGGAGTGTGTGTATTGTGAGTGTATTTGTCTTATTGTACATGAGTATATATTGCCTTTTTTCTTTCAACAGGATGTGCAAAAAGAAAATGAATCTTTCAAAGCTCAAATACAGGAATTAAAGCAGGAGAACTGCAAACAGGTACAGCCTCCAATGGCGGTGTTACTGAGTGAAGTCAAAAGTGGGTGGTGGTAGCTTGCATGGATGGCATGGAAAACCAGGAGTTGTGTTGCCCATGGAAATCCAGGGACACTTTCAGGGTTGGGTTGCACTGAGCCAGCTTTTCTGGCTGTTGTGTATCTGTTCCTGCTTGCTTTTATCAGATGGATTTGCAGCCTTGTGGCTTTTCTTATGCCTGCTGTGTTCCTGGCCAGAGGAGGTTGGACAGGATTCCCTCAAAGGCCCAGAGTGCAGCTTTGTGGTGTTGCAGCAGTGCCTGGTTAACAAGGCAGATCCTGGTCTGCTCCTAACACATCTCTGATCTCTTTGTAGGCATCTCTGGCTGTCCAAAGTGAGGAGCTTCTGCAAGTGTGAGTAGTGCCAGGAATTGAATGCATTAGAGAATTGATTCAGTTCACTTAATTGCTCAGGAAATCTAGAAATAAATGCCAAATGTGCACTATCAGAGTATGTGAAATGGCCAGTAAAAAAAAAAAATTAAATTACTGTCTAATAGAAGTTGAGCATGGGAGACTGTGCTCACACTGCCAATCCTCAGGTGTAATCTCCTGCAGACAGACAGTGCTGGCAATATGTTGTGCCCACCATAGAAGCAAGCCTTGACTGATGTAATTTTGAATGCGTGCCAGCTCAGCTGTATGGCTGAAGAGTTAAATGTTGGTGTTTCAAGCAAAAGTGACAAGCTTTTTTTCTTGGAACTTCAGCTTAGCAGAGGGTTCTTCCCATTATAAAATCGGCTGCTGGAAATCTCTTCCCAGGGAAAATCGCAGGGGTAAAAAGTGTGTTATAATGTGGGGCTGAAGCACATTAAATAACTATGTGGAAGCTAATGCTATATTGTGCTAAGCAAATTGCCACTGTCATGCATTTTTGGCTGGCTGAATTATTTGTCTTTCAAGTTAAATGACTTATAAATTGTGGATTAGGTGCTTGAAAGGGAACGCTCTCATCCAGCAGGCAGTGCCTGTTCTGTGGTGTTGTACTGGCGTGGGCTGGCTGACTCTACCCTCAGCTAATGTGTTGCCTTTCCATGGCCTTGATAAATGTGTGCAGATGCCTGTTGTAGGAAAACAACAGCTTTACAATGGGTTTGCTCAGGCAGAGTGTTTCAGGGAGCAGTGGGAAGCAGGCAATGCTGCCAAGTCGGTGAAAGCAGCTTTTCAGAGACAGAGCGTGTTGCTGGAAGGGAAGGCAAGTTAGTGTGTGGGAAAGGGTGTCAGTGCTTCGCTGGAAATTTCTTCAGTGTCTCCTGACTTGTTTGTGGTTCCGTTTGTTAATTCAGGGTTGCAGGCAAAGAGAAGGAAATCGCCAGTCTCCAGAGCGAGCTCGCCTCTCAGAGAAATGCTTTTGAGCAGCAGAGGAAAAAGAACAACGTAAGGAAATTCTTCCCCCACCACCCTAGAAAACCCCCCAGAAAAACCAAACCTGTGTTGCCAGCACTTCTCGAGGCCTGGGGCGTTTTGCAGAGAGTGTTTCTGACAGCTGTCTGCTGCACTGTGTCCCTGGGCACTCCTTTCCTCTTGGGAGTGACTCAGCACGCCTGACTTCACTGCTCAGAGTTGTGTCAGCTCCTGGACAATCTGTTGGTTGGATGAGAGGAAGGAGACTTGCTAGGGGACACATCCCACAGCAAGTTCTTGGATTTGGATTCAAACCTGGTTAACCCTGTTCAGAAACATGTCCTTTGCCAAGGGGAGGGAGGGTGGGAGGAGGGAAGGTGCTGTGCTCTGACAGAGGTCTGGTCCTTGTGTGTGGACATGGGAGGAGGCATTACCTTCAGGGTGCTCAGATCTGGCTCGTCCCATTCCTGAGTGACTAATCCTGATCTTCCAAAGGAAGTGAAGGACTGAGCCTTCCTTCACAACAGCTGCTGATGGTGCAGTCTGGGTTGTTTGTGGATGGAACTAAAGATTATATCTTCCATCGCAGAGCTGTGGAGCTACTTCCGTGTAATGCAATACCTGTGCAGGGCGGGGGAGCGTTATCTTTTAAGTTATATGGAAGAAAGTTAAAATACAGGGTGTTTATCTCACCTGTCTCCTTGATAGCCTGTAAAATCCAATGAATACCAGGCAATAAGCTTTATTTCTTAATAGTGAGACAACCTAAGGAAAAAGCACAAGGAAAATATTGAGAACTTGAACTTCTGAGCAAGGAGTGCTGCTTAAGAGCTGAAATAAAGTAGAGAGAAAGTGGCTGAGTAGTCTCAGAAGACAGGTGAGCTGGAAAGGTGGAACAGAAGGTCTGTTTCATGGGGTTTCACAAGGTCTGAATACCCTTTGTGCTGCAGGCAGAAATCTGGCTGCTGCTAAAGGCAGACCAGGCCTGTAGGTTGCAGCTTTGTCTCAGTTTTACCCAATACTGTGTTTATGTCCTGTGAACAGCCCTTAGGATTGTGGGCAAATAGAAGGGGTAAAGTAAAACCAGTGTAGGTGCCTGCTAGGGTTGTGATGAATTTAAAATGCAACCTTTCCACAATAGCCCTTTGCTAAAGGAGATTTGCTCTGAGGGTTGGAGAAATTAAATCTAAATCCCAAGCACTGTAATCTCCTCACTGCAAGGCCCCACCATCCTTCCTAGAGAAGAGCTGTGAGGCTGCTCTTAGAAGAGCTCTCAGCCTCTCACTGAGTTGTGTTGACGTCTTGTGGAGTACACGTTTGATGACCTCGCCAAGAAAGACACAGGAGCACGGCACCGTGGCCTTCCCACGTGGATCTGGGATGTGCTCACCACTGCTGAAATCCCAGAGCCTCCCAGGAGGGCTGGTGAGCACCAAAGCAGTTTTCTTTGGGTGCAGTGGAGAGAGCTGCGAGCCCTGAGCTGCGTGTTCCCGAAATCAGCCCCGGCGCAGCAGCAGGTTTGGGCTGAGGTCTGGTTGCAGGATCAGGGGCGTAAATGTGCACACCTCCATGTCTCCTGGGTCCATGCTGGGTTCTGCACTGCGACATGCCTAACACTCTGTTGTGTAATCTGTGGTTTGGTGTCTGTGTTCCTCACTACTTTTGAAAACTTCCCTCTTTCTTCTTACAAGTGCAGTCAAAGTGTGGGGTCGCTGTAGTGATAACGCTCTGCAGTAACACTTGCATCAGTTTTGGACAGGGGGGCAGGTTGGGCAGAAATTGGCATTTTTTTCCCCTCACTTTTCATTCAGACTCTTTGAACATCACACTTGTTTTTGCTAGTGTATGTCATACTCCCCCCTCAAAATCACCTTGCAGTAACCAGCATTTAAATGCAAATGGTGGAATGTAACGCGAAATATTTCTCTGAAGTAAAAGCGGAAACAGTTTGAATATTGGCTGAACTGAAATCATTCTTTCTAAAAATGATTAGGACCTTCGGGAGAAAAACTGGGAAGCAATGGAAGCATTGGCATCAACTGAAAAATTGCTGCAGGACAAAGTGAACAAGACTGCCAAGGTTGTAATGTTGACTGCTAGAAATGATGCGTTAAGCTAGAAGCAGATCTGCAGCTGGTTTTTTAAGTGAAATGGAGACATTGAACTTTTACTGCAGTTTAAGTATAATCTCTTCTGAGTGATCACTCATATACTTTCACCTCTGCTTCTTCCTGTTGTCTTTAGGTTGTTGTTGTTTTTTTTTTTTAATCGTTAGTTTGTGGGCATGCTGACTTTTGATTTCTGTTTGCATAATTGTTAGAGCTGTCGTGAATTGTTTTTGATTTGTGGGGAGCTCCAGAATAAAAGCGGTGCTGGTGAGCAACCTGCTTTCTTCTACTGGGCTTTGGCTGTGCTTGAACTAATCTGTTGGACCTGGGAAGAACCGGGACTAAATTATTATTATTTAAAAACCTGGGATCTTCTCAGGAAAATGGTGTGACCACAGCTGTGAATTTCCTCCTTGAAGGCGTGTGATGCTCGACAGGGACCATTGGGCCAATGTTCAAAATGATACGGGGTGTGAATTGCTCTGAAAGGAGCTTGTGTTCGCTGTGGGCCTGAGTCAGTGTTCATTGCCACTATGCAGAACTGAAAAAACCCCATCCAACTAACTTGAAGGACACCAGTGAGGCAGCCAGAAGCAGAGGAGCTCTGGTCTGGGGTCGTGTCTGCGTTTTGGAGCCGTCTCCGCTCTGCGCTGGCCCCGTGCTGGGGGGAGCCTGTACCTGCTCTCGCTGTGTGCTAACGCTTGCCTGCTTTCCCTTGCAGCTGGAAGACTTCAGCAAACAGCCTTTTGCCACTTCGTGGTGGCTCCTAAACGGCTGCCAACAAACACACTTAGCACAGCCTCACCACCTAATGCCTTCTGTCCGTTTCTGTCTCTGAATCTCAACCTGCTCACGCCACCGATCCCTTGCAGCAGAGGAACTCAGAGCAGCCAGGCAGGAGCACTGATGGCAAAGGGAAAAACAATCCCAAAGATCAGTGAAGGATTTTTTCTGAAATCTGCCCTTCTATGCAGTGTTTCAGGCTTTCTACATTTAAGTTCAAATGGGAGCCTGGGCGTTGTATGGCTAAACTAACCCAATCTGCCACAAACACAGCAAGCACATGTCCTGTGGCTGCTCTGCTTTTGATGTTAAATACATGGAAGGGCAAATCTGTGGTGCCTGTGGCTCTGGGTATTTATATTTGCAGAGCACTAACGGAAAACAAACCTGGAGATTGTCACACAGCTCTAATAATTATCTCCCATTGCATCCAGGGTTGGGAAAAGAGGATGTAAGTGGCTTCCTTTTAAGGATTTAAAAGTAATGTTTAAAAGTCTTACTTTCTTGGCCTGGTTCAAATGTGCATTAACACAAAGTTTCCTTTAGACTTTAATTCTCTGTTTCTGATGTGATGACGTTAACTTACGGTGATTTTGTTCACACCTAAAATTATTTAAAAAGTACGAATTAAAAAAAAAAACCTACTTGATTGACCAAACTATTTGATTTTGAGCTCACTTAACTTGAGTGGCAGGCCTGGTGTGATCTGTGGATGCAGTTACTCAGCACAGTGCAGTTTGTGTTGTGGACAAGTGAATGATGGTGTAATTTCTGTACAAACAGGCTTGATTGGAGGAGAACTTCAGAAAATAAAAGCTTAAGCGAGAACAAATGCGAAGGCCAAATTCTGAAGCAATTCAGTGCCCATTTTTGAAGCAATTTACTGGCAATTTTAGAGACTATAGCGCCTTTCTCACTTAGAAAAAGACTTCCTGGGTTAAGTAAATTGCTGTAGGCGTAAGAGAGGCTGTTGCCAGGTCGGTGAGCGTGGTGCCCAGTCTCACCTGTGCCCTCCTCTTGCTTTAGGAGAAGCAGCAGCATTTGGAAGCTGCCGAGGTGGAGACGCGCCAACTCCTCCAGAAGCTCTTCCCCAAAGTCTCTCTTCCTCCCAACATGGTAAGAGAAGTGGCTCTTCCTAACCTCCTGCTGGGAGCCAGGGAGCTCTGCTGCTGCTGTGCTGGGCAGTCCTGGAGTGTTTCCTCACAGTCCCCTCTACCCCAAGGTTTCTGCAGCGGGATGAGAGTGTCTCTTGCTGGCGATGCCTGTGCTTGCACAGGGAGGCAAAGCTGCAGATGGTTGCTTCAAGAAGTGTTAAAACAGCAAAACAGAAGTTATTATCCTGTGGGTTTTATGCCCCAACATCTGATTTACCTATCATTGTTATCATCTGTCTCACTGAGACAGTAAATTTTCATGGGTGGATAATGCCTGCTGTGTTTGCTCACTGTCTGGCATGATGGGGATATATATGTTCCCAACCTTTCCAGAGGAGCTGCAGTGCCTCAGTGACAGTTAATACAATTTAGGAGGGTTTTATTTTGTCCCCAAGCACCGATTTCCAGTTTTATATTTCTAGTGGCTTTCAGTGCTTTGCAGGGAAAACGCCCTGGGTTTGTGGGGTTCAGACAGGGTGAATAACATAGAGTGAGTCTGGAAAAATGGATGCATTTCATTTATAACCTCTAGAGGTTTTGAATATTCATATTTAAAATAGTTCCCAAATGTGCTAAAGGAAGTGTCCTGATGAACCAGTCTTTAAAAAGACTTTCTGTGAGGTTATAAAATAACCTTCTTACAGTTATGCAGCGTCTGCTTGAACTGCTCAGGGATTTTGGGCAAGATTCCCTTGAATCTTCAAATGCTTGTGCAGGGCCCTGACACTTGCAGGGAGCCCTCTGTCACCCAGCTATATTTCAGCTCATCCAGGCCCCCCTGACTGTGTGTGTGTCTCATCACCTCGTGCTCCTGGGTTGCTGCCAGCTGTGTGTGGCCCTGGCTGGACAACAACCATTGGGCTGTGTGTGAGCTCCAGGGACTTGGGGCACTGAAACCCTGCTCCCTCAGCCTGCACTGGGGAGGCAGATGTCCTGAGGAGAGTTTTCCTGAGGTTATTCTCAGCCTTAACTGAATGATTTCCCAACAGAGCCACAGCGAATGGATCTGTGGGTTTGAAAAGATGGCTAAAGAATACTTGAGAGAGGCTTCAGGATCTGAAGATGTCAAGGTAGGCACAAAAGATGGATAAACTGGTGCGTGGCATAATGTATCTCTCCAGTATAAATCTTACAAATTGTGCTGTGGGTTGGGAAGTTCAGGTTCTCAGACAAGCCACGAGAAAATTGTTTTATATAATTCTAGAATGGTTTGGGTTAAAGATCAGCCAGTTCCAACCCCCGTGCCTTGGCCTGGAATGTCACTCACTAGACCAGATTGTTCCAAGCCTCATCCAGCCTGGCCTTGAACACTTCCAGAGTTGGGTCAGCCACAGCTTCTCCGGGCAACCTGTTTAGATATTTACAGAAATGTATTTGCATCTTTGATAAGTACTCTGTGAAATTGTGAGTTCACGAAATGGAAAAATCCCAGTTCTCTTTTTTTAAGTAATGGGGATTTTTTTCAGTCATTCAAAGTCTGTGATTGAGTACTGAGAGTTGTAGGTGAACACTGCACTTGCTGTTGTCTTTTCATGGGTTGGAAAGACAGACCTGCCCAGGAGTGATACCAGCTCATTGAAATAAGATGAATAGAACTGAAATCCATGCACTGAGATGTGACTCTTGTGGTCCCTTTCCTCCTTTGCCAGGCTATGGAGCAGAAGTTGAAGGAGGCTGAGGAAATGCACATCCTGCTGCAGCTGGAGTGTGAGAAATACAAATCTGTTCTGGCAGAGACAGTAAGTGGGATGCCTGGTCACCTCTGTGATGTTCCAGCTGCCTTTCTTCTGCTCTGAGCTTTCAAAACCCTCTCTCTTCTTAGGAGGGGATTTTACAAAGGCTACAGAGGAGTGTGGAAGAGGAAGAAAGCAAATGGAAGATAAAAGTTGAAGAATCACAGAAGGAACTTAAACAGGTATTTCTGAAGTTGGTTTTTTTTTGGTTTTTTTTTTTCCCCAGCAGCCAGGCAGGTTCTGCTAGAAGTCACAGAGGGTGTCTGAGCTCTGTGAAGGCAGGTGTGGAACAGACCTGGCTGCCTGGTTTGATGTGTGCATGACCAGAGGATGAAAAAGGTGAAGCCTGCAACAAGTATAATGGGAATGATTCCTCATATTAATGGTATTTTGGTGCTCTGATACTTAGCTTCGTGTAAAGGCTGACTTTTCATTTTTGAAGGAATGTATTTTCCATTAAAGAGACTGAAAAATGAAAGATTTATGGAGGAATACGTATTTTTCTGATCCTGGTAACTTGGACTGTATTTTTATTGAGCACATAGGGTTTTTTCCCACATATATTTGTGAGCAGATATGGACTCTTTGTGCTAAAATTGAAGTATCATAGAATCATAACAGTTTTTTGGAAGCTGTTAAAGTACTGCTCAATCCATTATGGTCAACTAATTACACTTGAAATTGCCTGCAAAGCTTTCCTTTCAGGAAGGCTCTGTTGATAGCAAAAGTGGGAAGAAAAAAGGCTTTTATGTTTCTTTTCTAATCTAGAATTAAAGTAGGTCAAACTGCTTTTTTGAAAAGTAATTTCTAAAGTATCTCTGCTTAGTAAATTTGAGTGCCACTGTGTGAGCCTGGCAGCAAACAGATGATTTATAAACATCTTGTTCAAGGGGCTTACAAAGGCTGTCAGATCTTGAGCTATAGATGTGCTGCCATCTGCTGCACTTACACAGCCCCAAATAAGGCTAAAAATGTGGGGTTTGGGTACGTGGACGGTGACTGTTCCTTGTCTGGGAAGGATATTTTCCTTACCACGGCTAATGGACAACTGGATTAGTGCTTATATTCCAAATCTTTCAGGCATGTGGGCTCTAAATTTTTCAAAGAACTTGGGCTGGGGCTGGGAATAGGTGGGAATGGTGTAGACTCAGTATAGTGAATTATTTGAGTGAGCATCTTATTTTATTCAGCCACTCTGATTTAATCCTTAATATTCTTAGATTGTTTCTACACAATCTTGTGTATTTATGCAGAGTTTGTCTTAGACCAACCCAACTAAATATCTTTATTTTTCCCCCAAACTGCAGATGCGTTCCGTGGTCACTTCTTTGCAGCACGAGGTGGAGAGGTTAAAGGAAGAAAACAAAGAAGTTGAAACTGTACGTGCAGGTGGTTTTTTCTTTTTGTCTTTGAAGCTTTATGTTGTTTAAACGCGATTTAGGCTCGTGCTGTAAATCTGAATTTCTCGGGCTTCTCTTCTGCCACTGGGCCCTTGGGGCAGGGTTTTTAAAAGGCAGAGAAGCTGGAAAGTTGTTCTGGTTTTTACTTCTGTGCTCGCCCACTGGGGCTCTTTCTTGTGAGACTGAGCAGTTCACTGCTTGTTGACAATCGTGGGCTTGATTCTTTCTCTTTTTATCTTATTTTCGAGGTTTAAATCTGCACTGTGCAATCACTGGGCTTGAAATGCTTTCTAAACAGCATGGAATATTTGATAGAAATTTACAGCTAATTATAAATCAAGCAAATGATACTGCAAGAAAGCACTGAAAACATCTGTGTTAACTCTGTTTTTCTGTTTCTAGCTTAAAAAAGAGAGAGAACATTTGGAAAGTGAACTAGAAAAGGCAGAAATAGAACGATCTACTTATGTTTCAGAAGTCAGAGAGGTAAATGTAATTGTCCAAGCTGTACTTTTTTTTTTTTTTTCTTTTGGTTACCAGTTGGCTGGCAAACTAACCTAGTGCTTAGCCCCTGTGGCTGAGGAGTTGGTATGCTTGTGACCTTAGGGTAGAGCAGCACACTAATAACTGAGCAGAAGAGAAGGGGCATCCTAAGGAGACAAATCCTAAAACTCTAAACTTCATTTCAGCTCAAAGATCTCTTGACTGAATTGCAGAAAAAACTTGATGATTCATATTCTGAAGCAGTAAGACAGAATGAAGAGTTAAATTTGGTAAGAAGCTTGTTCTCCGTTGGGCACAAACGAGGCTCCCAGCATTCGTATGAAGCGGAGACTTATTTCGAATCCTGTCTGTTCTGCTAACCTCTTCAGCTTGATATTTTTGTCCATTGAAATCATTTATGTAGTCTGACTTTTACAATTTGTCTCTTTTCTCTGCTCCTAACAATAGCATGTCTGGTTCTTAAGACTTTTTCCCGAAGTCTGTAAGACTTTCATTCCTGAAACTTCTTGAGAAGATTTGCAGTGTAGGCATATGCAGCAGCAGATGTAATGTCCTTGGAGCAACAAGAGTGGTGCTCTCATCAGTTTAACTGCAGGATTATTCGCTGGTGGGGTTTTTTTCCCCCCCAAAGCTTTTGAGGATGCAGCAGGGGTATCCATGCTCTGACTATGCAGAGCCTTTTCCATCCTGCTCTGTATGTACTGAAATTGGCCAGACCCAAAGTTAGATTAATTCAGAGTATTCAGCCATTCAGCTGCTGACACCCTGCTGTGGCTGAATGGCTGTGCTGGCTTGGTGCTTGCATGTGTTACAGCGTGTTTGGCTGGAAATGCTTCCAGCCAATAATGCTCCTATAGCAGCTTTCTCAAGAAGGACTTGGATTAACAGGATAGACCTAAGGATGCATGGTTTTCCATTTTGAGCCTTTTCCCTTCTCACTTGTTTCAGTGACCTGTTTTTTAAGGCTGCAGGAGCAGTCAGAGCCTTCCTCTGCTTGTGTTTGGCCAGTGCTTTCCTGCTTTTGAGCCAGAATTGGGGAGGGTTGTCTCTGTCACCATGTCTTTGGGCTGATGGGACAACCAGGCTACTGCCACTGACGTAACTGGGTTGAAACAGTTGATTTAGAAAAATAACCACCGCCACAGTAACAATCTGCTTAAGTGAATAGTACACTTGCCTCAGCAAGCAAAGCCTCTCGTTCTGAAAGCAAGGGAAATGGGAATTGAATGCATATCTTGGAGTTAATCAGTAAACGCCAACCTCTTTGAATATAAGAGGCAACAATTTATTATGTCTGTGCACAACAGAAGCGTAAAAAGCAGAGCTCCTTGCTCGGGCAGCTTGAGTGCAGCCTGATGGTGCTGTGCTGGTGGGAGTGTGAGGATGTGTTAAATGACCACCCCTGTGCAGCTCAGGAATGCTGTCCTGATTGTGCATGAGGGGCTTTTGCAGGAGGCTGAGGAATAGAAATGATGGTGTTTCAGAATGGGTTCCCCACTATTTAAAAGGTAAGCAAGGGGAAGCTGAAACTGCAGAGGAGCTTCCCCGAAATGTATAAACCCAGCATTCAGCAGTCCAGGTGCTCCAAAGGGGGAAGCCTTCCAAGGGTGAGACAAATACAATGTGTAGGTTTGGAGTCGGTGAGAATTCAGGGCTCTGAGCAGCCCATTGTTCCCTTCTTTAATCTCCTGCTGGCTCCCAGGAAGATTGACAGCAGGAATAGTGAACATTAGCACAGCACAATTCAGAGGCACAAATCCAACAAAATTGGCACTCAAGCTCCTTGTTAGCACTTCTGTTTGAGGTTCAAGCCTCAAGTGCTGTGGCTGGTTCTGTGTGCTGTGTTGAAGAGCAATCAAAATATCCTTTAAAAACCTGTGTATCCTTTGGAAGGCTGCAGTTTAAGTACTGACTGCAGCCAGTAGGAAGTATTCATCCCTCTTGACTGAAATAGTTTCACTTTTTTGGATTGAATCTAAACACAATCGACAACTTAATATCCCCCTGTCAGTGATTCATGCCTTGATGTGACATTAACAGACTGGTTAAGTCAACATAGTTGTAGTAAGTGGTGCTTTATTAAGATGACAAGTAGAGCTTTTTAGTTTATTCAGCAGTAGCGAGACTGTTTAGCCTGCACTAGGAAGATGACAATCTTCATTTTTGCATATTTGCCGTGAATTAAGTTGGAGCCTGGGCTGACTCCTGTGATAAGGATGCTGGAGAGGCTGATGCACTGTCAGTAGTGCTGATGCTGCTCCTGGAATGGAGTTGAAAAGATGAAACCACTCGTAAGGAAGCCAACGCCAACCACGTTTTGTCTTCTGTAGTTTCCATTCTTTACCTTTATCTTTACAGACGGAGCCTCTGTTCCTTGACTGTCCTTGTAAACCTCATCATACGTGTCGACTAATCCAGTGTGTGCAGTAATTGTTAGTAAATCTTACTCCCTTTGCAGTCCACGTGCACTGGGTTAATCCCTGGGACGGACGGATGAGATCTGTGTGTGTGAGGCAAACTGATGTGCTTTGTTACTGTTTTGCAGCTGAAAACGCAGCTAAACGAAACACTATCAAAACTCAAAGTTGACCAGAACGAGAGAGAAAAAGTAGCTGGTGACTTGCCCAAGGTAAGCAGAAACCCGTAGCAGTTGCACAGATAAATGTTAGCAAAACCCCTCAGTGTCTGCAGTTTTGCAGTGCTGGAAATGATGATTTGAAGGAAGTTGATTTGAACTGCCTTGCCTGGTGGGGTGTCTTGCTCCACTGGCTGGGTCCCCAGGTCACTGAGGCTGTAAGAGCTCTACCTCACGTCTGCAGAAATGATAAAAACTGCAACTAAAAGCTCTGCTTAATCATCCTTCTTGAAAGGCTCTCTTGTTCATGATAATTTTATGCTAATGGGAACAAGTGGTGATTTGGGGCTGACAAATAATTCTTTATGTAAAAGAAACCCCAGCTTAACAAAAAACCCATCCCACAGCCCTCCACCCACACCACAGCCTGAGGCTTTTAAACCCAGTCTCAGATGGCAGAGGGTTACAAGCTGGTTTACAAAGCATCTGCCCTTTTGCACATGGTGACATATCCACTGTAACTCAGGAGACTGCAAACCCTAAAAGTTAGAGCTGTGCAAGTGTGATGGGACAAACAGGTGGGTTTCCTGTGCTTTTCCTCAATGACTGCTCTTACAAGATGGATTGGAGTGGAAAACCTTGAAGTATGAGAGGTCTCGGTGCTGTGTGTCACCCCAGAAACAAAGCTGTCGTGGGAGAATTGATAAATGGAGACAGGAATAGCCCGTGGAGTGGCTGGGCTCTGGCTCCAGCCTCTGGAACACCTTGTTCCTTCAGCATAGTAAGCAAATTGGGCTGAGTTCTTCCAGGATTGGAGTGGGAAATGCTGTTGGGGGAGCATATCTTGTCCTGGAGGAGGTGAGATGCTAAAGGAAACCTGCTATAATAAAGAATTTAAAATATTTTGCTCAGGACAGTTAGGTTGGGTGTTGACATACAAAGCGAGCTGTGCTGATGTCCATGGTTCATGGTAAATTCTACATAAATACAGAGCTGGGGTTAGGATTTTGGAGAGCTGCACTCCTGCTCTTGCAAAATTTACTGCATGATTTTTGCTTAATTAGGGACTATTAAAGCTTCCCTGTAGGATTGCTCTCAGATGCAGACAAGCTGACATGCAGCGTGCTGATTGTGAGGAGACATGTCAGTCTTGGCAAATGGGTTGGTCCCTGGAGCAAATCTGGCATAAAACAGATTTCCTCCTAAACAGTGATTTCCTGTGTCTCTGGTGCTCTCAAGGAGAGGGGGCTTTGCTTCTCAGGCTTTGCTAATTGTTGTGCCTTCCCTGTTGCTTCCTTTCTTTTTTTTTTTTTTTTTAAATAACCCTTTCTTTCCCTTACAGGCCCAGGAGTCTTTGGCAGCTCTCGAGAGAGAAATTGGGAAGGTTTTTGGGGATGCCAATGTTATTGAAAACAGCGACGTTTGCACAGACTCGGTGAGTGTTTCCTGGAGCTCGTGCTCAGGGGCCACACAAATCTCAGGCAGAGTGGCAACTTTGGGAAGTGAGGTCCAGCAAAGGAACGGGATGTGTGCTGCTGGTGGGTGACTGGGGCTTGATGAAGATTCCAGTGCTACAGCTTGCCAGGGTGTCAGGGATTCACTGGGAATTCTGGTGCTGTCTGCAGCGTGACTTCCTTCCCGTGGCTCGGATTTGCAAGGAGGGAGGGGAGAGATTCGGGGCTTTTGATGGGTTTTTGGTTTGGTTTGGGCAAAAGTGGGGACATCCCCAGACTTGTCCCTTCAAGAAGGGAAAAGGGAAGCTAAAAATGGGTCTGCTGATGACTCAGTGAGCTGAAGACACTGTCGGGTTGGCCCTTGCTGACATCAGTAATGGCAAAGAAAGGCAGTCTTGCTCAACTTGTGACACTGAGGCAGAGATTCTCTTGCCAGAACATGGTTCCTTCTGCTCCTCTGCAGCTGTGGCCAAGAGCCAGAATTTGATTTCAGCTGGTCCTGGCTCCTGGGCATTTGTGTTGACCTTGACGTGGCCCAGCAGCAAAATCTTGCTAAGCTGAGCTTCAGTAGGGACCAGCCCTGGGTGCTGCGGGTGGGTGACTCCGCAGACTGCTGGTGCTCCTGTATCCTCCAGCAATGGCATTCCAGTTTTAGGGTCTGGAACTGGGTGGGCTGTTTTTCACACTTGCGGGTGACTCACCTGGGCCTGTGGGTTGCTGTTAGCACGGATGGGTTGTGGAGCTGGTAACTCAGAGTGTTGCCCTAAAGACACCACCTGCACAGGGGCTTAAACTGTGGCTTTGTCACTGTTTTTTTCCATCTCTGGAAAAAAAGAGTTTTCACACCAGCCCTGGAATAGCTTTCCAGAAGGCAATTGGGAAGGGAAAGGCTGACGCAGATTCTCTCCTAGCTCAGTGGTGTCAATGGAACTCATTACCCGTTTTCTTCTGAGGGACAGAGAGGAAGGAACTGCTGTCGTTTGAGGGGACAGGAGCACTTGCTGATAGGACAAATAATTTATATCGACTCCTTTTAGCTGCCGAACCTAAGTGGCTTCATCAGCTGCGAGAGGAAGCTCGGGGTCCTCTGAGGAGAGCTGTAGAAAAGCCTTTGTAGTCATTAGCAGGAATGAAATGGCTTGTCCAGGCTAATCAGTCATGGGTGCTGATGGACCCCTGCACTGGGCTCACCGTATCTGAGCCGGAGATGCAGCTGAGCCTGCGAGATCTCAGATGTGCCAACCCTGGGAGCTGATTCCTGGGGGATGGGAGGGCTGCTGAGCCCTCCCTGTGTCCCCAGGGGGAGGCCGGGGGTTTATGGTGCCAGTGCTGTGTGTCCCTGTGTGCAGCAGGCTGGAGAAAAGCCCCGCTCAAACCAATGCCCAGCTCTCTCTCTTAGCCATGTGGTGCAGGGGGACAGCCGTGCCATCAGCCATGGCATTTGTGGCTGGTGGCTCTGGTCAGCCCTCCTGAGCTGGGCTGTCCTGAGATGTGCCCTGTGGTGGCCCAAATGTGCTCGTTTGGCTTAATTGCCTTAACTCACAAAACCCCTCTGGCTCTCGCGTTGCTCCGCTCTTTCTGCACATGGTGGAGCCCAGGTTTCTGCCAGAATATCCATGGCTTTATTCTAAAGAGAAGTGTGGAAAAACAGTCCTAATAAACCTGTAATTAAGCCTTCATTAGTAAAAATACATTAATTGTCTAAGCAGCTCTCTTGACAGGTAGCCATTGGCAGAGGCTGGAATTAGAACATTATCTTTTCTCCAAGCATTTTCTGCTGCCTTTTTTTTTTTTTTTTTTTTTTTTGAGGGGAGAAAAAGGAACTGTCTCCCCAGAAGCCTAAAAACCCAGCTGAAAATAGCTCTGAGATCAAAAAAGAAAGTCTTCCAGCCACTTCCACCTAGCAACAGTGCCTCTTTTTTTTTTTTTTTTTTTTTTTTAAAAAGGACCCGAAAACAAGGGC
>VZTF01004070.1:846942-865894 GCA_013397755.1 Cnemophilus loriae | reverse complement strand
TTTTTTTTTTTTTTTTACAAAGGACCTGAAAACACGAGCTCGAAAATGAGCATATTTGTTCCTTCTGGGTGCTGGAACCAACCCACAAAATTGAGAAATGATACTTGCATAAACCCTCAAACACACTCAGAGTGTTTTCTTTAGACTCCTTTCTATTTAAAAATAGACCATTTGGGGTTTCTAATCAGCTGCTTTGTCACTGATGGGACCAGCTGATGACTAAAGGGGGCTTTTTAGTGTGCTTTAAGGAAGTCATTTATATTCAGCAGCTTGCTTAGGCACTGAGCTTATTTTGAGGCTTACGTGAAATCTAATGTGCTTTTCCTCCCAAATCTCAGTGTAGAACACTCCATCACTGGAAACTGGGAATGCCCTATGTGTGAAACAGCGGAGGGGAATCTGTCCAGACTGTTCAGCTCCTGTTTTAGCTGCTGGCTCTGAAATCGCAGGGGCTTCCCCACTACCATCCTCTTCCTCTCTTCATCCTCATGTCCCAAAGAAGTGGAATCAGAGAATCCCGGAATGGTTTGAGTTGGAAGGGACCGTAAAGACCATTCAGTCCCACCCCCTGCTGAGGGTGGGGACACCTTCCACAGTCCCAGGTTGCTCCAAGCCCCGTCCAGCCTGGCCTTGGACGCTTCCAGGGATGGTGCAGCCACAGCTTCTCTGGGCAGCCTGTGCCAGGGCCTCCCCACCCTCACAGGGAAGGATTTCCTCTGTGTATCTGACCTAAATTTCCCCTCTTTTCCCCCGAGTCATGGAGGGCACGGGGCAGGGGCACAGCAGTGGCTGTGAAAGGCAGCTGTGCACTCCTGGGTTGGCAGGAGCTGCAGTAGGACTGTGCTGAGCCCAAATCCGTCGGGATCTAGTCAGGATTGGCCCCGGGAGGGTTGGGGACGTGTCTATAATTCATGAGTGAACACTGCCTGAGATTAGTGAGGTCACAAAACAGAAGGAGACGCAGTAAATGAGGGGGGGAGGGAGGAGCTGTTCCCAGAGATGGGGCTGGGAGTGGACTGGAGGGCTCCTTCCTTGCTCCTGCTGGGTTCTGTGCTGATGCCCAGGCAGCCTCACTGCTGGTCAGTGCTGGATTAATTTGTCTGCTGGGCTGCTAATTGCCTTTGCCTTTCCACTTCCATCAGTCTGTATGAGATTGCCAAGCCAAGTCTCAGCCTTGACAGACTTGATTTTCTACTTTAATAAGGGTAAAACAGGTTAAGGCTACCCTAATACAGATCCCAATGATTTTTTTACAGTAGAAAAATGTTTACCAGTTGCACAGGAGTAAGAGCTTTGCTGTAGATTGTTTTGTTCTCTTGTCTGAGCCCGGAGTCGTTTCTGTAATGGTGCAGGTGCTTGAGTTTGATTTACTGCTCATTCTGCATTTCCAGCCAAATGGGAGCAGGGAAAATGGTCCTCTCTGAACTCCCTCTAATTTCCCTGGAGCTCTGGGGAGAGATTTGCACCCGCATTATGCATCAGTCTCATTCTGTGGGTAACACCAGAGCGGGGCTGACAGATGCTGAGCGCCTGCAAACACCTCTGTGCTCCTGTGGAGAATTGGGTACTTCTGCATTGCTGACACCATGGCAGAGTTGCTTATTTTTAGCTGTTAAATTTCAAGGAAAAGCTCTCCTGCAGGTGATCTGCATGTCTGTGTTCTGAGCTGAATGAGGAGCAGTAAGGTGTGCGTTAGATGGGGAGTGCTCTGTGCGTGTCTGGAGGGGTTAATCAATAAAGGTAATAAATAAAACAGGGATTACACAGCATTGCTAGCCCAGCAAGGCTGACAGGCAGGGAGGCAGCAGGGGGAGAGTCCATCTTCAGCTGTGACACTTCCTAATTAATAAACTGTCGAATTCCTAGAAAAAAAAAAAAGGCATTAATTTTTGTATCAAAACACAAGCTCAGCATTTTCATTTCAGCACAGAAAACTTTCTAGCTCGTGGTAGCTTTCATTTTTCCTTTTCTCCGTGTTTTTCTGGTGCTTAGACTGCTTTGTGAAGCCCTCATCCAAGTCCAGGTGTTGCTGGCCAGTGGGAATTTCCCAGGGGTTTGGAGCAGAGGGTGAATCCATGGGATGGCTGTGGGTGGGGAAGGGTGTGGATCTCCAGGCAGCTGTTCCAAATGCTGTTTCACAGCTGGAGCTGCCTTGGGCTGGGCTACTGGGTACTGCTGAGGACACCATCCCACAGATCCTCAGTCACACCCAGTCCTTGGTGGTCCAGGAGTTTTGCTGTTCCAGCTGTGGGGTCAGAATTCATCCCTATGCACCCCAACCTGTGTTACAAACCACATCTTTGGGAAGGTTCAGCCAGGCTGGTGGGGAAATAACCTTTGATGCTGGATCAGCTGTGGATACCAGCACAATTCCCAGAAGCAGGGAGTACTGGAGTCCCAGACAGGGAGTGTAGGAGCTGCATGTGCAGGTGATTCCCTGGAACAGGAAAGGGCTCCTTGACTTTGACCCATGTTCTCCTTAAACGTGGCCATAACCCTCTGACTTACAAGAATTGTTCCCATCTGCACCACGAGTTGTAGTTTTATACAGAGGATCTAATTCTAGGCTTTCTTGGTAATTAGATTGTAAATGAGTTTTTAATGATTTCCTTTTTTTTTTCGTTCTTCCAGGAACTGAGTGATAAAAGGCGAAATGTGGCGGTGAATCTTAGCCAGGATGTGGGTCATCTCAAGAAGCTGCTCGTGTCAATAAGCCAAATGCTGTCAAAGGGATGAGGACACTACAGCCAGGTGGGTGTGGGCAGTGGCTCCCCAGTCCAGCTGTTGGGGAAGGCCACTGGTGTGTGATGGTGGGACTTTGTTCAAATTTAACAACTCTGGTGTCAAAAGATGAGATTTTTTAGGATCATACCACAGAATCAGTGAATTATTAAAGCTGGAAAAGCCTTCTAAGAGTGTGAGTCCAACCATTCCCCCAGCACTGCCAAGGCCACCACTGACCATGTCCCCAAGTGCCACATCCACATGGCTTTTAAATCCAGAGATGGAGATTCCAGCACTGGCCTGTTCTAATGCCTGACACTGACAGCATTTTCAGTGAAGAATCTTTTCCTAATACCTGATCCAAATTCCACATGCAAATCACAGAAAGCTTCTGGTTGGCACTGGATTTGTTCCTCTCTAGATGAACATATCAATCAGCTGGGACTAATTTTGTGTCCGCATGTCCCTCTGCAGGCATGTCACTGCACCCCTCCCTGCTACTTCCTGCAGCAGGTTGCCCCGAGTTTTGTTATCCCACAGCCTGTGCCTTTTTTCTTCTTTGTTTGCTCCACCAACAAACTGCCTGCACTTCCATGCTCTGATTGCTTTGGGATGGAGGATGTAAAATAACTCCCTGGGCTTTCACTGAGCTGCCAGTGTCACTGCCAGTGTCACTGGCTGTGAGTGTCTGAAGCATCAGCCTGGCATGAGCTCTTCCTCCAGTTACAGACACGTGGACAAGGCTTTTATTTTGATACACAGCCAGCTTGGAAACTTGGGCTTTGGTGCTGGTAAACTTCTTAAATGATGCAGAGTTAGCTGAAGATTGGGTGAGCTCAAGACACTGAGCTTTTTAAGGAAGCTGATGCAGATCTGGGTCTGAACTGGGAACTGTTTGTGTTGGGAGGCAGCAAAGCCTTGGCACTGAACAAGGAGGGAGTGTCAGAGCTCCCTTTCATCTGCTGAGGATGGGGACTTGTCGTGTTCCTGATTCAGGTGTTTTTTATGCTCCTGCCTTTGTAACACAGGGACAGCAGGGCTGGCAGAGGGTACCTGGGTGTTCAGGTGGGAGGGAGGTGCTGCTGCACCTTGGCCTCAGCTCTGGGAGGCTGTTCGTGCTCAGCCTCCACCAACCCAGGCTCGTTCCCCTGGGCTTCCTCATGGGCTGACACCGAGGAAACGCTGGCCAGGTCCTGGATTTTCCCTTGGGAAGCTGCTCCTCTGACCTGGTGATTTGTGTTTCTCTTGCAGAGTGAAGTCACGGGGGAATCGTTCATTTGAGGATGGCAGAAGGCATTGTATTATATTTTGCCAAATTAAAGCCTTATTTATGTTTTCACCCTTTCTACTTCGTCAGAAACACTGAACAGAGTTTTGTCTTTTCTAATCCTTGTTAGACTACTGATTTAAAGAAAAAACCCAACTCTGTAGACACCTCCAGAGTTTAGTTTTATAATAAAAACAAACCTGTTTGGATAATTAGACCTTTACATTCCTGGAGAGACAGTAAACACATAATCTTTTATCTTATTTTGCTCAATAAAACTTGTTCAGAGAACTCCAACGTGGTAAAGTCACCGGTGGGAAATGACATTTTAATACTGATGTTGTACACTGTTTTACTTAATTACATTTTTGGGATTAGCTGCCTCTGACTTCAACCTCAAGTAANTTTTTTTTTTTTTTTTGGTTGCTAATGTAATCAGTTTTTGTAATGGTGTCAGCAAATAAAGGGATGCTATTATTCAAGATGTTCCTGCTCTCTTCTTTCAAGTGAATTTGGATGACTCAGGTGAGGTTTCCACCTCTCCCCTCCCCGAAAGGAGCATCAGGCTGCACCCACTGTGCTTGTTTTTGGGCAGAGGAGGAGACACCAGCTTGAGAAGAGGCAAACTGGAGAGATTGGCCAACTCCGGAGCAAGTTTTTATTTTAAAGAACAGGTATTAGGGTTTTAAAAAAGACAAGAAATCCCCATCAAACTGCCACGTAAATTGTGGTCCTGTGTCATGTGTTATCTTTGGGAGAAATCAGGGAGTGCGAGGGGCAGGAACAGCTGGAAACACTGGATGTGGCAAAGCCAGTGGTGTGCAGAGTGTCCCTGTGCCCCAGATCCACCTCCTGGGGGGGAGTCTGGGGTGGAAGGAGTTCTGGGAGAGGCTGTGGATGCTCTGTTACCTTGTGCTGTGTTGGGAACAAGTGTGGGGAGGGTCTTTGATGGGACAGGGATTCTCCTGGGCACAGGGGGAGATCAGGTGCTCCCTCCTCTGTGTGGCTTAGAGGAACCTCTCAGTCCTCTGGGATTCTGCAGTGGGCAGGGTGAGGGGTGGTTTGGTTTTTTATAACACTTGAGGATGTGATTAGCTGGGGGAAGGCAATAAAACAGGGGTCAGTCATTAATTGGGTGGTTAATTGCAGAGGTGAAACAGTTCGAACTGCTCACCCTGAGCTGTTCACACTCCCCTCTGTGCTATTTTTTAGTTAATATTTGGCCTTCACCAGGCAGGAGCTAAAGAAGCCTCTTCCTTACATGGTTCCAGTGATCTGGATCATGCCAAGTCCTGCTGAGAGCCGTGAAACAGCTCAGAAGAGAGAGAGGAAACTGGAAAATGGGGTCTCCTCACAGAAGGAGCTACCCTTGATCTCCAGCTGTGGCCACTAAACTGTTGTGTTCCATGGAGATGTTACTCCATGGTGTAAATCTCAAATGCCATTAGCCTGACTTGTGTAGGTGTTTGATGTAGAAAGTAGAAAAACAACCCCTGCAACTACAGGTCCAAGGAAACCCTGAACCTTGGAGGGTCTCCACACTTGCCCAGGTCGGGGTCAGCAGCTGGTCCTTTGGCAAGTGGCTAAACACCTATTTTTGGGGGATAAATGGCAGTTTAATGGATCCATGCAGGTGTGACTGGTTTAAAATGATTTAAGAACATAACCCAGGAGCTTCAGTGATGATGGTTTGGGCTGGGGGTGTCCCTGTGGCTCTGATTCTTTCCTGCCCCTCTGGGGAGTTCCCCTGGCCACCCATGCTGGGAAGCTCCTCTCTGAAGCAACATCCCAATGGGAACTGGGCTCTGCAGGTAAAGTGATGTCCTTTTTTTCCTTAAAAAGGTGGGTTTGTAAATGCTGGAGCTGCCTCATTCAAGAAAGAAATGCTTTTGGAAGGGACAGCAGTGCCTGGAGAGCCTCTGGATGCAGCCTTTGGAGCCTGGCTGTGTCTCCAGGCTCTTGATTTTCTGTGGGTTGAGCTGCAGAGGAGGGGGTGAAGGTGCTGCTGCAGTGCTCAGTTGAAAAGGGGAGAGATCTGCAGCATCATTCCCTTTGTCTCTTGGCAGGAATTCTCCCTGGAGAGGACAGGAGATCTTTTTGTTTTGAAATTTAAGCGCAGGTTTTTATTTTGCTTTAGGGAATGCACAGAGGTGTTAAAGGCAGCTGTGGAAAGATCCCCTGGAAAGCCCAGCTGAGCAAAGCCTGATCCCCTCTCTGAAGGGTGAGGAGAGGTCAGGCTGGTTCCCCAGGAGCACTGGGAAGAGGGAAGGATGCTGTTTCATCTCGCTGTCCTCTCCAGCCCTGGATAAACACCGCTCCTGGCACTCATCTCCAAATTTGGAAAGCTTTGCCTCGCCCGTTCGGCCGCTCAGAAATCCCTCCTGCTCTGACCATCTGCTGGGAGAAAACGGGGAGAGAAAAAAAAAAAATTAAAAGTGTGGGAAGCTGATTCTTGAGTGCAAAGGTAGAGCTGGTGCCTGGCGTGTTCCCAGGGCCGGGAGCCCCCGGATCCCTGCAGAGCTCCAGCCCTGGTGCCCAGCCAGGCAGGAGAGGAGGCGGGAGAGGAGGCAGGATGGTGTCTGCCTGCGCTAGAGGGAGACAATAGCTAATGGATACAGGGATGCTTTTCTTGGAAAAAGCCCAAAGTGGGATGTTCAGATGCTGGAAATGGATTTTTTTTTTTTTTAGTGTTTAGTTTTATAGAGGTGATTTGCACCGGGAGAACCTGCACTGTGCAGGGCCGAGTGCTCCCCGTGACGTGCTGCCTGTCGAGCCTGCCTCCTGTACAAACCTGGCTCCTCTTGCTTTTCAGTTCATTATCATCCCTCGAAATGGGAATGGGAGGTGCAGAGGAAGGCTCAGAGCTGCCTCCCTGAAGTTGTGCTGCCTCTCCTGCGTCCCCCAGCACGACCCTCCCACCCTTTCCCGGCTGCATTCGGGAGCAGCAGGTTGTTTACCCAGGAGCTGCTGCTGGGTTTTCTCAGGCAGTGACTCACCCAGCTATTTATTACTGCAATTAAAATAGGAAAGCTCGTGCAGCTTTAATTCAACCCCAAATAATTCGGCTGATTTTGCCATAAAAGCCCTCTGCAGTGACACAGCTGTGTGTTCTCCTGGGGGTCCCCGTGTCCCCCTTGCTTCGTGTGTGACCTTGGCTTTTTCCTGCAGCTCTCTCAGGGATCTTTGCAGTTTGGTGGGCACCAAGGATCTTGCCAGGCTGGTTTTGGCTGGGCTGTGCCTTGAGCAGAGGGGTTATACTGGGGGACCCTTCTGTGGGTCTTGGTGGAAGCTGTGAGTGGGGAGAGCTTCTTCTGGCTGAGTGGGAGTTCCTAAGTGAGCATCCAGAAGGTGAAAAACACCGTATTTCTGCCAGACTTCAAGGTTAAACATCATCTACCAGCAAAAGCTCTCCCCCATGGGCCCAGACTGTGCTCGTGCCCTGGCTGGAGAGGAAAGGTTTTGGGGAGAAAGCCTCTGGTGATGCTATGGGATGTAAAGTCTCCAAAAGCTTTGAAACAAATTGGAGATGAGTGCTACTTTTCCAGCTTTCAGGCTTTCTCTCACACCCTGTTGGAGATGTGTCTTGCTCTCACAAACCCCTGTGGATCCCCTGTCAGCCCTGGCTGGGCAGTGGCTGGGGGGGAGCGATGGGCAAGGGGTGTTCCTTGGAGGGAGGTTTAGCCAAATATCTTCATGGAGGGTGTCTTGTCTCCCAGACTTGCCTAAAATAAGGCTGGACTAATTCCTGAAGGTGCAGATTTTGCTGAGAGCTCTGCCTGTCACGGGGGCAGGGTCAGAGCCTCCTCTGCAGCTTCGTCTGGATGTTTCCCTCTGTGAGACTGCCGAAGCAAACGGGGCAGTAGAAGGATTGAGGAGTTTCCTAAGTCTGTATGAATGACCAGAAATACAGGGCAACCCATGGGACTTGCTCAGGTGTTCACTGGGGGAGGTTTCCTGTGGTGCGTCCCCTTCCAAACCCCACCTCTCCTCGTGCTGTGGCACGGGGACGTCCGAAATGTTTCATTTCTGTTCGAATTTCTGTGTTTCTATTTGTTCCAAGGGCATGTCTGGGAGGATGCTGAGGTGGCTGCTGGAAGTGCCCCTGTTCTGATGTCCCCCATGCTCGGGATGGGTGCAGGTTTTGCTCTCAGCTCGAGCATCCACAGCACAACCCGCGCGTGGCTCCTTCGTGGCTGTTTGCAGCTTCCTGTGGGGATGCTTCTATTTTTGGAGTGGTTGCACCTAAAAATACATCTCCAGGCTCCTGGGGAAGCTGGCTCTGCATCACTGAGGAGCTAATTAAACTGGGGGAAGCGCAAGCCCTCGAGCAGGGCTTATTCCATGCTGCTGAAAATGTTGTGGGTTTGGTTTTTTTCCCCCTGTTTTTGCAGCGATCCACGTTCCTCTTGCACTGGGCAAGGTCCAGAGGTTTGTCCTTCCTCTGCGGGAAGGGCAGGTTTGCACCTGGGTGTTTGGGCATTAATGCTTGTTTTTTGTGCAGCTGTTGGTCCCCAGACCCTAAACTTCATCTTCAGCCCCACTGTGACCATCACAGGACCCCCTGAGCAGCCTCTCAATGGAGAAGGGAAGGGGGCCTGGCAAACAGCTTTGAATTTCACCCTGTAAATTTCTGGAGATCTGGGGTTAACATCCAGCTCAGATGTGCTGAGGGGTCCCAGTGGGCTTTAGATCTCCAGCTTGGCCATCAGCAATTCTTTATGTTAACAAAACCACTGTCAAATGTGGCTATGGGTCCTGTTTGTGTCCCTGTGGGACCCAAAGCCACGGTTGGATGGGGACTCTGAAGGTTCATGGCCTTCGTGGTGTTCTCACAGGACTTATTTGGGTAAAACACCCCTCACCACCTCAACCAGGCTTAATGCACAGAAAAGAAAGACCCCAAGACCATTTCAAAGCTCTTTTTCAGAGCCAGAGAGCTCCTGCAGCACATCAGTGCTGCCCAGGGCCATCCTGGAAGGACCTGATCTCCTGCTTAAGCAAATGGGCTCATCCTAATCCAACCCTATTGAAAACAACCTGAGCTGCACCAGGCTCAGGATATAATTCTTTAAAATCAATGAATATTTCAGGAGCAGAGGGAGCTGGTCTGTATCAGCAGTGCTGGTCCTGGCTGGTCATTATTAATTCAATGGATGCAGTTGGAAATTGGCTGAAGAAGCACAACAGCTGAAATTCTAAGTGCTGCTTCCCCCCACATGGCTGAGATGATTTGCTGGATCTTCAGTGACTCAGAATGGGGCCCCCAGCCTTCACCGAGGTGTTAAATACAGCAAAAAATGGTTGTTTTGCACGTGCCTCAGCCTGTGTCCTCGGTCCCTGGGTGTATAAAGCTGTGACAGCAGGACTTGGACCCCCAAACAGTCAGTTGTTCTTTCTAGGATGTCTGTCCCAAATCTCCTGCTTTTGGGCTCCTGTGATGGAGTGAAAACCTTGGATCAAGGAGACTCCAAGCTGCTGCCTGCCCTGGCAGAGCAGGATCAGTCCCTGTTCCCAACCCAACAGGGCATTTTGTTACCACCAGCATCATCTTTCCCCAGCTGAAATAAGGAGAAACTGAAACCTCTGTCCTGTCAAAGGGCTTCTGAAACCTGATGAGGAAAACCAGCAAGAGCAACCTGTTTGCTGGTGTGTGTGTGAGAACACAATTGCTCTCTTGAGAATAAGTGTTTGTAGGGAAAAAGCCCGAAAATGGGACACTGAGGGAACAGGGACTCCTAATATTGTGGAATCCCAGAATGGCTTGGGTTGGAAAGGACCTAAAAGATCACCCAGTTCCACCCCCTGCCATGGGCAGGGACACCTTCCACTATCCCAGGTTGCTCCAAGCCCTGTCCAAGCTGGCCTTGGACACTTCCAGGGATGGGGCAGCCACAGCTTCTCTGGGCACCCTGTGCCAGGGTCTCCGCACCCTCACAGCCAGGAATTCCTTCCTAATATCTGATCTCTAGATATTTTATATATTATGTTTTATATATTATGTATTTTTATACGTATAATAGAATATAAACATAAATGTAACCTCCCCTCTCGCCTTGCCTTGCTGGAGGGGGCAGCTGGGCTCTGTGCTGGTTTTGGGGGGATGTGGGGTCGCTGTGTGGCTCTGCAGCCGTGTCCCCATGTGGCAGAATTCCCTCGGCCTGGCCCTCTGCCCCTTTGGGAGGTGTCCTTTGAAAAGCTTTGCAGCACACAGGTGTATTTTAAACACGCATTTACATGTTGCTGCTGGGCTGGGGGGCTGTACAGGGAGAGACACAAACTCTCCCCACGTTTTCTCTGCCCTGGGATTCCTGTTCTTGCTGGCCAGGGTGAGTTTATTGCCAATCTTGTGGTATTTGACAGGTGAGTCTCTCTCTGCAGGGTCCTTTTGGAACTTGAGACAATTTCGTCCCCTACAGCTGGGTAAAGGGGGGGACTAAGACCAGGAGAGGATCCCCCAACCCTGCATGTTTAGCATGTCTTGTGCCAATAACAGGGCTGTGATCCCACATAAACATCATGTCCATATGTTACACATATATCTCTATTTGTGTGTGTGTGTGTTTCACCAATCAGGGGAGGAGTTTTATGGCTCAAGGCCAGGTTGGACGGGGCTTGGAGCAACACGGGATAGTGGGAGGTGTCTCTACACATGGCAGGGGGCTGGAATGAGATGATCTTTAAGGTCCCTTCCAGCCCAAACCATTCTGTGACTCTGTAAGTGCTGGTTCCTAATTTGCAGTTCAATCTTGCCTGGGGATGGCCAAATCCAAGCATGATTTTTTTTCCCCCTCACCTTTTGCTTAAAATCCACGTTCCAGGCTCGTCTTTTACCAACAAAATCCACCTTTCAGCATTAGCCTTTGCCATCATCCTGGCTCCCCAGGCCCTGCAGCTGACAATAAGCTGCTGTAACAGCAACCAGCATTAACACAAGGGCTACTCTTAATTACAGGAGCTGCTGTTTATCTCCCCAGCTCTGTTTGCTGCTGACAAAAGCCTGCTCAGGAGGGGGGTCTCTTGTTAATAAGCGGCGTGTGCACCCCAGCAGTGATATACTGATGTATTTTTAATAAATACTCTCCTTTAAAGGGCCACATATGTATTCTGGGCTAATCCTCTCATTACAAGATCGCGGGGCGGCTCCGAGGTCGGTGAGAGTGTGCCTTGCAAAGCTGGATTTCCTATTCATGGCTGGTGCCTTAGATCTTGTAGTTCCTGAAGGGGAGAGATGATGAGAGTAATAACGGCTCGCTGTGCTAATTACTGTCATCCTTGAAGTTTAGAGGATGGAGGTGCATCGCCTCAATTAAGGAAAACGGGGAGCGATATCCCCATAATGGAGAAGCCTTTCATTAATCAGTCCCCCTGGAAATGGGAGGCTCTGCCAAGGCTTCTCCCTGTCCACCGCCACCAAACGCCTTCGTTAGGATGGGATAATAGGGAGGGAAATGGGGATGAAGTGTTGGGATGGTGGCAAAGGCTTGTCCTTGGCAGGAACCCTTCTAGGGAGAGCCTCGCTCTGTGCCAGGGCGGGTGCAGGGGCCACGTCCTTTTGCTGCCTAAGCTGGAGCAAACCTGGACTTAGTGGGATGGAAAGGCACATTTAAGCCTCCCTCTCTGCTGTTTACCTTGCTCTCCCACTCGGGTTGCAGGGGCTTTAATTTTGTTAAAACCCGATTAAAATACTCCGTTAGCATTTGCTCAGCGGCTGCGTAACAGCGGCTCTGTGTACACTGGGCATCTCAGGAAAGGGAGAAAGGGCTCGGATTAAAGCAGCTAAGCCTGCACAGGCCAGCAACCACACAGGCCTTGAACTGCTGCATCCTGATTTTAGGGTTTTTTTTTTTATTTTTTTATGTTTTCCACTCACTTAAGTTTTCCCTACTTTCATCCTTCTTCTCCCGTGAAAAAGCCTCCTTTTACGTGAAACCTCCGAGTCTCTTCTTCTGCTGACTGGGGAGAATGAGGCATCCTGGAGGCACAGAGACTTTTAAATCAGGCTGGTACTTTGCAGGATAAAACATTCCTGGCCCTGTAATAGTGGTTTTCCTTTCCGTGGTGGCTCTGGATGGATCCCATGCTCAGGCTGATAAAACAGCACCACAAATGCACAATTTTTTGCCTCTGTCTCCCCAAACCAGAGTGCAGACACTTAATGAAGAGCCTCTTTTTCAATTTCCTGAAATATTTACACATTTCATGGAGCAATGGCAGGGCTGGTGTGTGTCCCCTGACAGGTTTGAGAGGGTTTGGATGATTCATATCTCTTCCTGCCTGGCTTTAAACTCCTTGGCTACCAGACATGGGAGCAAGTGGTGAAGGCAGCCCTGGTTTTGCAGGAGCTTTCTGCCTGCAGGGTGTTGCAAGATAGGACAAGCATCAGCCTGGAAGGGAATTTTGGGAGGTGTGAGTTGTCCCTCACCATTCTCCCAAGGCGAGGGTGAGGAGTAGAACCCCCGGGAGAGGGGTGATGCTGCCTTTTCCCTTTTCCAGTTGTTTCAGTAATGAGGATAGGGGTTTTCCTCATCATCAGCTGGAGATGCATCACACAGGGAGCCTGTGTTGGGGGATGCTGCAGCATCCATGCCCGTGGAGCTCGTTTTGGGGATGGGGACAGGCTGCCACCCATGAGCAGGGTTGTGCCCACCATCCTCTTGGTTTGGGATCCTGTTGAGGAGGAAACCCTGGGGTGGGAGATCACATTTGTGGCTGCTGTCTGCACCCAAGGGTGCCGCTGTTGGGTGCCAGGGGTGCTCTGAGAGCATTTGCTCCGTCACTGCTGGGTCTGGGGGACACACACATCCTGCAGGGATGGGGTTTTGGCAGCGCTCCGGGGTTTTTTTATTCCTTCCTCTCGCCAGCAGCGAGGGAGCCTGGAGGGGAGGGATTGCCTCCTGTTCTTTCCTGAGGACGCTCGGCGCTGGGGGAGGAGGTGGCGATGGAAATGACTCATCCGTCTAGCGGGTCCCTTCTCCTCAGCGCTGCTCCCACGCGGGAAGGTGATGGTTCTCCTCCCTCCCCGTCAGGGAACAATGAAGCTGTCGGAGCTGTTCCCTCTGCAGCCTGAAGCCCCGGGTGCTTCCAGAGATGCCTTCAGGGGGAGCAGGCTGGAACCCTGGGGTGGCACCGCGGCCCTCCAGTGCTGTCACACGCCTCCCAGCCCCGGGGGATTTGTGGTTTTGTGTGTCACTTAAGGGAAAATAAAAGGACTTTTGGGCAGGGTAAGGACAAAAGCTCTCCAAGGCCTCTCCAGCAGCCGCCAGCCCAGGGGCCGGGCAGGGTGTAGTGATGCTCTCCCAGCTGCTGGTGGTCTGCAGCACAGGATATCCTGAGCCATGTGTGCTTCCCATGTGTTTAAGAACCATCCATGAGCTTATCCTGTCCCTGCTGGAGCTCCCTTCACCGCGGTGTCCCCAGGCAAGGAGATCCTCTGATCAAACACCTCGTAGGGATCCACTGCTAAATCCTGCTGGCCCTGTGCTTGCAGCCCCAAACGTGAACGAAGCTCTTAAAGCCTGCAGGATTTGTTCCAGAAATTCCTGGCGTGTTTCAGCAGCTCCTGGGAACTGATTTCATATTTTGTACAAATGTTTCCCTGGCCCCCGTGAGCAGAAGGCGAGCGAGCGGCTCGTGCAGCAGCTGTTGGTGTCACAGCTGATTTTAGCCCAAATTTGGCAGCTCCAAGCTCAGAGCCTGCCCAAAGGTTTCAGCTTCTCCATCTCTCCCCGCAGCAGGGTTTGATTCCTCCTTGGGTTCAGACACCAGAATGAGTCCCAGGAGTTTGAAGCGAGGTGTCACCAGCAGAGAAATCAGCTTCAGCCTCTCCTCAGGGCTCCCGTGTGCTGTCCCAGAGGTTACAGGTGTTGGGTGAAGCAGCAAAGCCTGGATGATTTCCATAAGCTGTGGGAGAGCCCCGCAAAGGTCTGGGTGTGGGGAGAGATGCAATGGGATGGGTGATCACAGCTCAGCCAGCGATGCTTGGCCTTGGGAGAACCTCAGTGTGTTTCTCCATGTTTTCCATATCTGGATTCCCAGCCAGTGCCAGCGGTGGCTCCTGCCCTCCTCCGGTGTCTGCTGATGCCTTGGCAGCATCCAGGCAGCTTCTGAGCTCCAGGACTTTGCCAGTGACATTTTGGGATTAGAGGCAAACCCCCGCCCGTGCACACATGGCTGAACCCCAGCAACACCATGAGAGCACGAGCCACAGTGATCTGCTTCCCTCATCCATCCCTCCATCCATCCGTCTGTCCGTCCGTCCGTCCATCCATCCATCCATCCCTCCATCCATCCCTCCATCCATCCCTCCATCCATCCCTCCATCCATCCCTCCATCCATCCCTCCATCCATCCCTCCATCCATCCCTCCATCCATCCCTCCATCCATCCCTCCATCCATCCCTCCATCCATCCCTCCATCCATCCCTCCATCCATCCATCCCCGTGCTCGCAGCTCTTTCCCCAGCCCTGGTACCCTCTTTTGGCTGTGTTGTGCCAGGAAAGGTGAGTGCCGATATTAATCTCCAGATTAATTTTTTGGCGGCTATTTATTAAAACAAATGAAAAGCCCATTGTGGCAAATAGTAGGCTGCTTGTGTGGCACCCCTGAGCAGGACGGGTGTTATCCCATCCCCATGACAACGAGCATTTGCATTAAGAGCCGTCTACTCGGAACAATTTGCAGTCACATGGTTTGGAGGAAACACTTTGAAACCCTTGTAAGCCTTTTCAATAGGCTTGATTGTTAGCGTCTCCCAAACTTAATCATTAACGGGGCTCTGCAACAGATAATTACTGTGCTTTGCATTTTTCTGCCCCGCACGTGACCGGCGCAGCCCCGGGACGCCGCTCGCCCTGAGCTCCTTCTCCTCCTGGAGGAGGTTGGTAAGGGAAATGGGTGACGGATTTTTGGCCGGCCTGAAAAATTTGGTCAGTTTGGGGCAGCGGCCGCCGCGCCCAGGGATGGATGGTTTGGATGGGGAGAGGCTGAGCCCTGCTCCGAGGTGACGTCTGTGGAGTGACCACGGAATGTTTCGGACTTTCTCTCCTTCCCTGGAGATATCCAACCCCCTGCCACCTTTCCGTGACCACACAGAGACCTGAAAAAGGGGTTTAAAACAGATCCTGATGCTTTGCCTAATTGCAGGGCTTGGTGAAGGACAGTTGGGTGCTGACTGTGCTGCTCAGTGCCTGGAGGAGCCAACCCTGGCTGCTCCCACATCAGCAGGAGAAATAGAAATTGAATATACAAAACATAAATGTCTCCTTTGAGGGTTTTGTTTTATTTTTAGGGTGGCTTTTGGGTTTTATTTTTTTTGCTGCTCAGATTGTATTATCCATGTGAGGAGGAGAATCATTTTGCTTCCCACGGCAGGACCAATTGTGGGATGCTCCCAGCAGGACCCAGCATCCCTGAGTGCAGAGCTCCTCCCCCAGCCACCGTGGCGTACTGGGAGCACTGGTGTGGCGCTGGCTCCGCCGAGGGGCTCCCGGCAGCAGCCCCTTGTCCCGAATGAATGGGATTTGCACTGTGCAGGAGCAGGTGGCAAATGCCTCATTTGCAATTTCGGTGCCTGCCACATGTCCCTGCAGCGGCAGGTTTTAACAGCGGGTTAGAAGAGATGGGGCCTGGCTGGCAGGACAAAAAGGAACAGGCTTCAAAGGGCCTCATACACCTTCAAAATCTGCTCGGGTGGGTAAAACATCCCCATTCCTGCCCCTCCCTGGCCGAGGAGAGTGAAGCAGCCCGGACTCAGCAGGTCAATAATGCAATTTGCACCCTCGTGCAGGGCCATCCATCAAGTGACATGATTACATCTCCACTGGTTCCAGGGTATAATGTAAATTATGTCACAGTGATAGAAGTGTCCAAGGATTCATTTCTTCTGGAAATACACACCTTGCCTCTCCCTGCATTTATGGGGAGTCAGGAGTAGCATTATCCCATGCCAATAGTACTTTTGTGTAATGTTACTGTTCGATTAAGGAATATTTGTGGCTTATTTTGCCTTTAGAAGGGAAACCCTGATGGTTTTTTGGCAGGATGAGTGATGTGTGGAGGCAGTGCTGGGCTGTGTGTCACCAGGGGTGAGCATCCTGTCCCGTGCCACAGCTGCCACATCCTGTCCCTGCCTGCAGCTGCTGTGAGATTTCCCTGGATTATCATAGAATCATAGAATGGTTTGGGTTGGAAAGGACCATTAAAGTCCAAACCCCATGACAAGAACAGCTCTAGATCAAATCTGTGTCCAGCAGAGGAGCTGGCAGGGAATTTGGTCCCTACTAGTTCAGAGAGCTTTTTCTCCTTGCTGAAAAGATGTTGGTGCCTCCTCTCTCCTCTGTTTCTTGATCTCAGTTTCCAGACAACCTGCTCCCGGGTTAGATCCCACCCAGAGCCTCCTGGGTTTCTCACCCTGACAGGATCAAGGAATTTACAGAAATTCCCTTCCCAGAAAGGTCCTGATACCCTGACAGGTCTGTGTGTTGCTCCTTTCCAGAGCCCAGCTCAGTTCAGTGTTTTGGCTTGTAGGGCATTGGTGGGGTGATTCCTCCATCAGTTCTGAAGAAATCACAGGTTTTATTTTCTTGGCTCTTTTCATAGAATTACTGAATGGTTTGTGTTGGAAGGGGCCTTAAAGATCATCCAGTCCCACCCCCTGCCATGGGCAGGGACACCTCCCACTATCCCAGGTTGCTCCAAGCCCTGTCCAACCTGGCCTTGGACACTTCCAGGGATGGGGCATCCACAAATTCTCTGGGAAACCTCTAATCTTCTTCAGCCTGGAATCTCCTCCCCAGCTGGGGCAAGGGGCTCAAAACCATGTGGTAAAAGAGTTGGGGATGGGACATCTGTGGCTTCTTTTGGCTGAGCAGGTCGGGGTCTCCACGGCCATCCCCTGGGAAGGGCGTGGTCCAGGGACGGCCGTGCCGGTACCCAGTGAGTGGTTCTGGGTGTGGCCAGTGCTCCCAGTCTCCTGAAGGTGCAGCCTCATGTTCCTGTCTCTTCCAGCCCTCCTGACGGGGAGGAGTGCACCCAGATGAGCCAGCTCCTCGTGATCCTCTGTGTGTGTGTTTTGGGGTGAGATGGGGCAGAGGAGGTCTCTTCCCCCTCCCCAGAGCAACGCGTGGGACTGGAGGGAGAAGTCAGGGCTGCAAATCCTTCCATGGTTTCACCTGTAGTGGACACTGGAGATGGTTTGGCTGGGGTAGAAGGGTCAGAACCTCGGCTCTGTGCTATCTCCATGTGGGAAGTGCCTCCTCTGCTGCCCTGGGCTCTCCGGCAGGGATGGGATCGCGTGCCAGGCAGCGGGAGCACGGGAAGCCTCCCTGCAGCCCGGCCCCCAGCCAGGCGGCTGCTACGCAATTAAAAGCTTTTGCCAGTGAGAGGTTTAATTAACTCTGGATTTCTAGGGCTGTACCCACACGTGTGTGTTCTGCAGCCAGGCCTTTCTGCTGGATGAGCTGGAGTTTTGCCCCAGCTGCAAGAAATTCCTCATGGGACTTGCTTGGGATGTGGCACCTGGTGGTGGTTCTGGGCTGGCTGGGGAGATACAAACCCTGTGAAGGAAGCAATTCCATGGGGAGAAGGTGAATGCAATGGGAGTGCAGTATTTTAGGGACTTGAAAACCCCAAACCACCAGTGATGGTGATCCCACCACCCCCTGGACAACCTGAACCAGTGGCTGTCATAAAGGAAGGTCTCGGATTGAGTGCTAGCTGTCCTACCCATCTCCTGTCCAGCCTTTACTAAATATCTCCCTTACTCTTGGTCCTTCATGATTTTAGACAGCCAACCCCAGCCCTGCACTTGTCAGGGTGTTTGAAGGTGTCTGGTGGAAGGGAATGGATGTTGGGTGGGCTGCGGCAGCGTAACAGGAACAAACTGGTGGGAAGACTCGGGGCGATTAAAACATTTCTCTCGTTTTCACTCACAAGTCACTAACAGGGCTTTTCCTTGCCCATCCTGCTCTCCAGGCTGGTTAGGAGACCACCTGCACGAAGAGTTTAGCCTCTTCAACCTGAGCCAATTTTGAGTTATTAGGGCCACAAAGCTGCTCCTGGAAACACACGGCTCTTGCTTTCGCGGCACCCAATATTTTTAACAGGCTCAGCTGAAAGCAAACCCCATTTTCCCCTCCAGCTGTTGTTTTGTGGCACTGTGGGATTTTTTTTTTTTTTTTTTTTGGGTTGAAACAGATATCCTTGGGAAGAGCTGCAACCCACTGACCTGGAGGGGATGCAGTAACATCCATGGAGCACCCTGCTGTGGGAAGGAGTTAACCGGGGTCAGCAGCCTGTTGTTTTCCCCCCCTGCAGCTGATAAGGAAAAGGAAGTTGACATTTGTGTCCCTGGGACAGCCTCGTTAAATAGGAAAATAACAAATGGAAAAACAACACGTTTCCAATAGTACCCCACTTTCCTGGAGCTACAAAACAACAGCTTGGGCCGCCTGTCCTGCCACGCAGGAGCGAGCGTGGCTCGTCTCTTTTGTAGGGATGTGGGTTTTTCCTGGTGAACAGGTTCACTGTGTGCCATGGGAACACCTCAGTCTTGAGCTAGATGCACTTAAATCTCTTTTTTGTGTTGGCTTTTTGTGATACCAGGTATAAACTTTAATGAGATTCGTGGGGTTCCCAGCCCGTTGTTGTTCGCTCTTCCCTCCATCCTCCGAGCCTCAGGCAGCTCCTCCAGCTCCTTCTTCCTGCATCAGTGATGCCAAACTCTGTCATCACCTCCAAGAGTGCTGCTCATGAGGGATGGTGAGTGCATCCATCACTCTGGATTTACCTTACAGTGACTGAAAATCGACACTAAACTCCAGCCCTTGCAGCTGAAGAAACTTCCTTTGCTCTTAGAATCATTGAATCCCAGAATGGTTTGGGTTGGAAGAGACCTTAAAGCTCATCTTGTTCCACCCCCTGCCATGGGCAGGGACACCTTCCACTACTCCAGGTTGCTCCAA
>VZTF01004070.1:827967-846906 GCA_013397755.1 Cnemophilus loriae | reverse complement strand
GAAGCTGCTTTGCTTCCTGCCCCTGTGTGCTCTGGCAAGCAATGGCTCGTGGCTGCCCTTCCCCAGGCAGCACAAGCCACCAGGGTTCTGTGTCTGAAACCTGCAGCCCTGCGGGAGTGAGAGATGAGAGTTCCCGCTGATGCCAGCACGGGAGGGGGTCGTTAACATCCCCCAGGATTTGTTTCAGCCGCCTCGACACTCTCGTTATTAGCTGCACGTAACAGATAAATGAGCATTTCCACGTAGTCAAAGCAGGTATTGATCAGGGGCTGATCAATGGGATGCTGTTTTCCCCGGCTGGACGTGCAGGGCCGCTCAGCTGGAGCCTGTCCCAGCCCCGGGGGACTTTGCCCATCATTAACAGTCATGTGCACTCCGACAAGAAGGGCCCGTTGTGTTATCCTGATGCGAGGCCAATCTGGGAATTAATCGGGATATTTGGAAGCACCTTAACTGCCTGTGCTGATACCCGGCCCTGAGTTTCCTCTCCTAATCTCCCCCAGGCTGCCAGGATCTCCCACAGGTCCCGGCGCTGGATAATGTGCCTAAGCTGGTTACAGTGAATTTGCATGAATAAACAGGCAATTCTGCCCGGGCTGAAAGCAACTTCATTAAGGCCCAGCGATAATTTGAGCTTGCTTATTGCCTGTCCTTTGAACCCTAAAAAGGGAAGATTTGGAGCAACAATTGACTTTGTGTTTGGGGTCACGGGGACGGCTTCAGCTCCCAGGCAGAATTTGCCTCTCTAGAAACGTCTTTTCCTCTTTGCTTTCCTCCGCAATCGCTCTGCCAAGGTGAATAATTGTCCTGGAACGTTTCGTTTGTGGAAAAAGGTTAACTGTGCTCACGGATAACAAAGTGCTAGCTGGCTGAAAGGGGGCACACGATGATTTACCGGCGGTTCTCAGCACGAGGGGTCTGCCCAGCCAAAACCCATGCCTGGAAACCCAAACGGAGCTGGGACGGGGAGATTGCTGTGGGGAAAACGGTCAGATCGGGGTGGTGGTGGGGATGGGGATGCAGGAGGTGGAAACGGGCCAGGGAATTTTGGGAGGGAGGGGATGAACATCCGTGCCTGGGTGGGAGGTGAAGGGGAGCAAGCAGGACAGGGGTGTGCCTGGGAAAGCTCTCCCACCTTGCGTTATGCAACCATGAAAATGAGCTGTGCAAGCACAGAAAACGAGAGTCATTTTGGGGAGGGAGAGAGGAGGGGCAGGGCGGGGACCCCCGAGAGGTGGAGGGCACAGCGGGCAGAGTGAGCTCGGGGACACGGGGGACAAATTCAGCTCCCTGCTGCAGGCAGGGGGTGGATGGCTCTTGGTTCCAGCACCACCAAGCACCACTTTGCTCTCCTGGCTCTCCCCACGCAGCCTGAGAGCAGGGCTGCACGTTCCCTGGATTCATTAACTCTCGCGGGTGTGTGGGCTCTGCTCCGCTGCTGTTTCCCAGCTGTGCCAGGGCTGCCAGCTCGGGCTGGGTGCTGCTCAGAGCCTAGTGTGGCATTTACCTTGTGGACCCACCCTGTGCTCAAACAGGGCATCCACCTGGGCTGGGCAAATACTGGGACTGGGAGAGACTCCAGTGGTTTGCCTGGATCCAAGCAGCATTCGGTAAATAAAGCAATAAATGCTGCCTGCTTTGGGAATTTTAGCACGGGCTCATCCCTTCAGCAGAAAATTTATTACCCTGTGGATGAATTGGCCTGGCCCGGGTGGCTTTCAGCCTCACACTCAGCCCTCCAAACCTCCAGCTGAGGAGCATCCATGCAGCATCTGGGCAGTGTCCTGGCACGAGCAAGGGCAGAAACACCCACTGAATTCCCAGGTGAAGCTCAGTCACTTGAGGAAAAGGTTCTTTTTTTAACTCCCAGGCTCTTGGGTACGTGTTTTTTCATGTACCACCTATATCAGCAGCACTTTCGGGCAAGTTCCTGCGTTTAAGAGCAGGCACTGAGCTTTGTTTTAGGGGTTTTGGGATGACTCTCAGACCCCAACACATTCTGCTTTTGGCCAGGTGCTGGCAAAATCCCCATGAGGCCATTCCCAGGACGGGGCATTCCCAGCTCTGGCCAAACAGGTGTCAAAGATTCGTGAGGGCCAGAGAAGAATCCTGAGCTCTGAGATGAAACTCAGGTTTCTGGCTGGAGCACCACGTGCAGAGATGCTGTGCAGTGTGACAGGGGACAGTGAGTGTCCTGCTGCCCTCTGTTCCAGCTGAGCAGCGCCCGAGCCTGTGCACACCAACCCTGCCTCGGGGTTCACACCGAAATCCGGGGCTGGGGCAGGGCCAGCACCGGGAGCAGGCGTCCTCCAGCCATAAGGAGGATCGGGAGTCTGGCCCAAATCGGGGAAAAGCCGGAGGGAGTGTTAAGGGGGAAGCCAGGATCTGGTGAGGGTCTGCCCTTGCAGTGGAAGATGCTTAACCAGCTGTTCTGCACATCTGTAAGGGTCGCCTGAGCGAAGAAGAAAGGCTGGAGTTTGTCCTCAATTACCCTGACGTGATCCTGGGCTGGCAGCGGAGGCGTGTCCGTGTTTTTAAACATTTCAGTGGCTCCAGAGGCTTCAGCAGAAGCATCCAGCGGGGGAAAAGCAGGTTTGGGTTGGAGTTGGCTGCAAGGTCCTGTTCCGGGGGTGCCCAGCAAAGACGGGGAGCCGGGAGGGAGAGGAGGAGGAGGAGGAGGAGGGTGATGGCTGGGCTGTGCCGGGAGCCCAGCTCCCATCTGGCTCCCTTATCACGCCCGGCACAGCCTCGCGTGTCACATTGGGATGTAAATCGCATTAATTGAATTCACTTCGGCTGCGCTTTTGGGAGCAGACAATGACTGAGTCAAAATCTCATTTACATACTGATAAGGCACAGTTGAAAAATGATGCCTTCTAATGAATAAAATGTGTGTAACTGGTCCAGCTTGATATTAGCATTAAAGTGTTAATCACTTTGGCATACAAGTTTATAGTGCTGAGTAAATTTGTCTTCAAAGGGTCCTGAAACAGAAATCTATGTTTCTGGACTGCCATAGCAACACACAGACGTCTTCATTGTATTTCTTGGTCAGAAAGCAGGTGCCAGCTTCTAATTAAAGCCTAATTTGCAATTTGTGTCCTATTCAGTGTTTTCATGGGAACTTTGATGGCTGATACGGTGGTAAGCAATAACCAGCAGCACGACTTGAAAGCAGAGAAGGAAATTCATCCTCCCCAGGGGCTGCAGGGCTGAGCCAGCACACGAGGGCCAGGAGCAGGTTGTGCCGTGTGTCCCTGGCCCAGGAGGCTGCTTGCAGAGAGGGAAGATGGAGCTCATTCCACGAGCCAGCCTCGCAGGGGCTGGTGGTCACCCTGCTCCAGCCTCCTCGGGGCAGCTCTGGCCCTCCTTCTTCGAAGACAGATGGAAAAAGCTCTTTCCCAACTCCCAATTAAAGGCGCCAGATTAATGATGCTCGTGAAGGTCTCTTGCTGCACATGTTCTCCAGCCCGCCCGCTGACCTGGAGCAGCTCGTGCTTCCCAGTCGTCCCCCTGCCACCTATCCATCTCCTCTTTTTGCTTCTAATTACTGGCTTAGGAGCTCCTGACAGCATTAATGTCAAGGGTAATTAGCAGCAGCAGGTCTGTGGGTGCGTGGACCCGTGGTGGAAGGTGTCCTGTGGAGCTGGCTGCCCTGGGAGCGGCGTTTTGAGGTGCCAGCACCAGTCTGTGGGAGGTGTTGCCCCTGATAAATGCTGTGCTTGCTTCTCCTGGCTGGGGGTTTGGAAAGGGACCTGAGCGGAACGGAGCTCAGATCCCGGTGAAATTCGATGCTGCTTCAGATTCCTTTCCCTATTGCAGCCTCGGGCACTGGCTGAGGAGCTGAGCCTCCCAAAAACCTTCAGAGCCAGAGCCATGAGCTTTCCTGGAGCTACTTCCCAGCTGCAGGGGCCTAGTGCCTGCAGACCCTGGCTGTGCTGGGCTGCTCACTGTCCAGCCCATGGGATCCCAGCCCCACTCTTGCACCCCTGAAAGAGGGGTGAAAGTGCCCCGGTGTGCTCTGGCCACCCCTCAGCCCCTTGCAGGGTTTGTTACTGATAATAATTGGTGTGGCAGCAGATCCAGGGGTCAGTGTTCACAGCAGGGGTGGCTGAAGGACCACAGGGGTCTCTGCCTTGACAAGGGGACAGCTGACATGGTCTGGTCTGGATGTGCCACCATCCTGGGACAGCTGGGGACAAGCCAACAGGGAAGAAGTGGCACTTGTGTCCTTCAGGAGCAAACCACACACCCTGGATCAGGAATCACAGCAGTGCTGGTGGGAGTGTGTCTGTGATCCCCTGCTCTGTGAAATGGGATTTTCCTGGTTCCTATTGACTAAACGAGCCCTAGAAGCCCCTGGAGACAGAGATGCCACCCTGGGCCCATGCTCCAAAGCTGCACCAGCCTCCAGCAGGGAGGTTTGTCCATGCCTCTCTGCTGGCTGCTCCTTCCCACCTGGGCTCAGATTTTCAGTTGCAATAAATCAGCACAGTTCCACCAAAGCCAATTTCATGTCAGTCAGTGCTCTGACTCCTGGTACTCAACCTTCTGTCCCCCACCTTCCCACTGAATTTATTCCCTCCATAGGGTCCATGTGCTTGTTTAAGTCCTATAATCCATCATGGAATGTTCCCATTTTTATAGCAGAAAAAAAAGAGAAGAAAAGAGAAGAAAAGAAAAGGAGCCAGTGTCTTAACCCAGTCTTCAGTGTGTGCTGCTCCTGGAGAGGCTGATCCAAGTGAAGTGCACCACACACGTGGCTAAATGGGACAGCAAATATTGCATCCTTCTGCCCTCAGCCCTGTAATTCCCCCCTGCATCCCCTCCTGGCTCAGACACCACGTGGGTTGTTCAGCCTGAAGAACAGAAGGCTCCAGGGAGACCTCAGGGCCCTTTCCAGGGCCTAGAGGGGCTCCAGGAGAGCTGGAGAGGGACTTGGGACAAGGGATGGAGAAACAGGACAAGGGGGAATGGCTTCACACTGCCAGAGGGCAGAGATGGATGGGATATTGGGAAGGAATTCCTGGCTGGGAGGGTGGTGAGGCCCTGGCACAGGTTGCCCAGAGAAGCTGTGGCTGCCCCTGGATCCCTGGAAGTGTCCAAGGCCAGGCTGGACAGGGCTTGGAGCAGCCTGGGATAGTGGAAGGTGTCCCTGCCCATGGCAGGGGTTGGAATGAAGTGGGCTTTAAGGCCCCTTCCAACCATTTTGTGATTCTGTGGTTCTACAAAGTGGAAAGTGAAATCACTGCTGGACTATTTTATCAGCTGTCAGTCTCCTTCCCGAGGGATTTGGGTCCCCCAGGGCAGGCTCCAACCACTGAATCCTGGGAACATGAACATCTCCTGAGAAGCACCTTCTCCCACGGCCTTCCAGCTCCCTTGCTCCTGCGCAGGCTCCTGAGTGTGCAGTGTGGCTCAGGTGCTCCAGCCCCTCACTGTTATTTCCTCCACCATGTGGACCTGTTCTGATATTTTTGCTGGGAGTCCTTTCCAACCATTTTTACACTTTTCAAGCAGTGTAAAAATCACCCTGGGCCGATGCACGTGTGCCAGCAGACGTAACAACATCCCATATCCTGAAGCCAGGGTGAAAACCCCAGTAAATTGGTGTGGCTCAATCAGATGTTCGACTAAATCAACAAAACAAATCCGGAATGTCCGAGATAAATGGGAAAAAAAAAAAAAAAGAAAAGAGTAACCCACCTAAAACTTTGCTCACATAACAGGAAAAGCATAGCCTGCGGCTCTGTCCACCTATTTCTACCAGTGAGTGGAAAACACCCTGCTCCAGGAATCCACCTCTTTCCTGCTTGCTGGGAGATGTGAGTTTTCCCTGCAGGGAATATCCTGTTTACCTAAAGCTGTGTTTCCCACCATTCCAACAGGCACCACACAGGGGTGACATCCCCTAGGGAGCTGAAATCATCCTCTTCATAAGGAATTTATTAATATAAGGCTTTTTTTTTGCAAGATGCTGGCAGGATAAGAGGTCCTCAGGGTCTGGAGCAGGGGTTTGGTGAGTGGGGTGGTGGAATCCAGGGCTGTGATGGCTTCTCTGAACCCAGCACCTCCTCTCCATCCCCCTCCGTCCCTTCTCCAGGTGATGCTCCAGGAGCTCTCACACCTTTTTCTGCCACGTAATTCCCTGGGGCTCTGCTTAAACCCTCATGGGAACATGTGCTGGAATTGCTATGAAACATCTGGCCCTGAGCCTCCTTGGCTTTGTGTGGCATTATGTGCCTAAGTCACTGAGGCCATTAAAAATCTTCTCCCAAAGGGCTTCGTGCTGCTTCCCATCCCTGGGGACAGCCTGGGGCACGTGTGAGTGAGGGACATCAGCTCACAGTCCAGGGACAGGAGTTATTTGGTTCCTGGGGTTTCTGCCAGCTGGAGTTATGGCTTATTCCAGCCCAAGCACCCCTAACCACATGATAAACATTATCAGGGTTATTAAAATGTTTTACCAGAGCCAGAAATGTTTGAAAAACCTGTTGCAACACTAAGCTAAGCGTTTTAATGTGGCCTGAGGAACAGGCTCGCTCTGTTCTTTGCACAAACCGGGGGATTTTTGTTATTCCTTAAAGAAATTTGCCATGGATGGGGGATGTGCTGGTGCTCAGTGGACCTGGGCCAACCTTGCCAGAGGGTCTGTGATGGCAGCAGACCCTGTCTGGGTCTTTTCCCAGCTTCTTGTTGTTCATATTTTGGATTGAGGGCACTTTGCAGGTCTGAACATTCCCGGGAAGGAAAGGGGAGCTCTGATTTTTCAGGTGTGGAGGGGTAGGGCCGTGTGTGAAGGGAGATTATGGCACCTTGGCACGAAAGCACAGCATCCCATGGAGCCAAGAGCTGGTCCAGCCAGGAATTGTGGCTTCAGCTCATCCTCCTGGAAGCTCATGGTGCTGAAACACCCAGGGCTGGGAGCTCGTGGTTTCAGGGAGCATTTGTTTTCCCAAACGCTTCAGTGCCTACACCAGGGTCTGACAAGGGGTCTCAGAATGGTTTGGGTTGGAAGGGACCTTGAGGATCACCCGGGCAGGGAATCTTGGGATTCTTGAGGCCTTGGATCGCGAGATCTTGGGATCCATGTCTGGAACATACAACAGGCTCATGACATCAATCCACAGTCAGATCTGATGCAGGTGGAGTCACCCTCTCCTCCTTTCTGCTGCCAAACCAGAGCTGGTGGCAACCATGGCTGGGGAGACAACAGTGATTAACCCACCTGATTAAAACTTGAGCTGGCAGAAGGTCTCCAGAGGGAGAGTGGCAGCTCTCAGGAGTTTTGCTCACTGGGGGTTCGTGCCAGGAGTCAGTGCCTGGTTTGTGAGCTGGAGCAGCACATCCTGGACCATTTCACCTGTGCAGTCACTCACTGAGCTCTTCTGCATCTCCTAGTTTAACATCTTCCTGCACACATGCAGACACTGCTCTGCGGGCACGACAAAAGTTACGGTATCGCCCCACAGCAAATATTTGCAAAACAGAGAAAAAAAGACTCTGTGACGGAGCCGTGACTCACTCGGTCCCTCTTTGGGCTCAGAAGGAATAATTTCTGGGTGGTGCTGAGTGTGCAGCTCAGCAGCAGATGTCTCGGGTTTTGCTGAAGAGAGAGGATTTGGGGGTGAGTGTATCGACATCCTTTTAGTTCATATGGGAAATTTTTTTGCCTGTTTTCTATACTATGTGGCTATAGAAATAAATATAGTATCTCCTGTCTGCTAAAGAAATAATGGGGTGTTTCCCACTGTCTGAGAAAGGTTGTCTTAATCCTGCTGTGGAGCAAGGACCCTTCAGCACCAGTTGTCACAGGCAGCATCTTTTAAACACAGGTGAGTGGCCATCCCTGACAGCTTTATCTGTGTCAGATCAAGGATGATGTTTCACCCAGAATCTGCAAAACGAGCTCCAGGACCAGCTCCTGGCACTGCAGCCACGACCCAGCTCTGTTTTCCTTCCCTGGGGCCAGGGGTTGCTCCTGTTTGCTGCTTTGTGTCATTCCAGAGTGTCCCTTGAATGGTCACATCACATTTTCCTCCATCAGTGCTGAGCAGTGGTCAGGGCTGATTTCCTGCCTTGGTCATTCCCAAGCTTCCCAAATTTTGCTGCCCCAAATTGAAGTCCTCTTTTAATGAGAACCCCCAGATGTGCAAGCCCAGATCTAAACATAGTTTAAGGTGAGGAGTAGAGTCTGCTGAACTCACCTGGAGTGTGGTTGTCGTGGGTTGACAGGTTTCTAGGTGAATTCTCTACACAGGTAGAGAAGGACTGGGAGTGACAGATTTTAGCAGAAATCAGTAAAGGTGGAAGGCAGAGTCTGAATATCTGAATATCTGTGCTTTGTCAAACACCACCAGCCAAGGATGTGCCAGTTTCTCCCCTGGATCTGTGTGGAAGGGAATTTCAGTTTGGTTTAGGCTTCAGTCTGGGGTATTGGGTCTGTTTGGAGAGGGATGGCTACGGGAGCAATGCAGGGAAATGGAATTTACTGGCCCTCTGTAAATGCCAGGTGAGGGTGGTTTGACTTTTGTTTTTATCTAGCAAGGGTGGGCTTAGTTTATGTGCAAGCTGTCCCTAAAATCCAGGTGAGTTTGCTCCAGAATTCATACTCAGATCAATCTCTGCTTTAATTAACTTCTGGTTTTGGTAACTGGGTTCATACTAAACCTAAAATTTGGGCCAATATCTCTGGGTTTGGCTTATTTCCAGTTCTAATGTTGGTTTTAGTTGGATAACAAAGGTCTGACTCAGTGCCCACTGAAATCTGATGTGGATTTAAATTCTCTTGATACAAACCTGGCCTGTAGCTGGAGAGTCTTCCAGCAGATCCAAGCTCAGCTCTGTTCTCCTTTAGCTCTCTGTAAAGCCAAAATTGAGCCAAGGGAAGAACAGACCTGTGGGGACACAGAGCCTTCCCCAGGGGCAGGATTTGGCAAGCTGTGAAAGGGCAGCACATCCAAACCCCTCCTGGGGGAGTGAATGATGATCCAGCCACACTCAATAGACCCCAGCTGCAGCCAAGATTATTTTACACACCTTTTAGACAGTCATGCCATCATCTTGGTGTCTTATTCAGCACTGACAAACAAAATTCCAGCTTTCCAAGCCATGAGGGAGGCTTAAACTGAAGGGCTACTTGAGTCCATTGGAGAAAGACACTTTAATGGCACATTTTCCTTGTTATAAAACCAGTCTGAAATAATGAGGCTCATGAAAGGATACGACCTGAACTATAAAATGCACTTGTTAAAGTTGTATAATAAATCAGAGAGGGACATTTTTGCCTCTTCCTGAGGAACTGGATGCAGGCAGACAAGAAATGGAGGTAAGGCAGATTGATTTCTGGTGCAAGGCTCTCTCCCAGCTGGGAGTAAAGGGTTAGCACAGGTCAAATTGCTCACAAGCCTCTCTCAAGGAATATATATGGCTAACCTAAATGTCAGGGTAGAGTAAAGAAAACCTGGGCTCTGTGGCCCTGCTAGAAATTTAGATTAGAATTTAGGAAGAAATTCTTCCCTGTGAGGGTGGTGAGGCCCTGGAACAGGTTGCCCAGGGAAGCTGTGGCTGCCCCTGGATCCCTGGAAGTGTCCAAGGCCAGGTTGGATGGATCTTGGAGCAACCTGGGATAGTGGAAAGTGTCAACAGCCTTCTTTCTGAGTGATGAACTGCACCAGTAGAAAGGAGGAGGGGGAGAAAAAAAGAACTTTTTTTTTTTGGTTATTGTTGCTAAAAATACGGCTTCATTCTTCAAATGCTTGGGAATCTTTTTTATCCCACTCGGATGATTTATTCTGCTGCAAAAGGTCTGGCTGGAGGGGAGGCTCCTGGATTAGCTTTCACCAGCAGCAAGCTGCAACAGGGAGCAGAGCAAGGAATGCCACTGAGGAGCTGTGGGATGCTACAGAACCTGTAAAGGGAAGGCTTGGAGGAGTGCAGGTAAAGTGGGTTGTTTGCAAAACTTTTGGGCATGGGTGGATCAGGCAGGTTCTTCTCAAATCCCAGTTGCCAGAGCACTGGAACAGCACTGAAATGGCCTCACATCTTGCAAGGGATGGGGCTGAGCCCTCCTGTCCACTCAGGGCTTATGTCAGGGCCAGTTAAGGTGCAGGAGCTGCCTCTCCTGCCTTCAATTCCTCGTGGCACTAAGACGCCTCGGTTCTCAGCTGCCAAGTAATTTTCTTTTGGGTAATGCAATAGTGCATGGAAGAGCCTGTTATTTGCCAGCAGCAAGAGACTCAGCAAGCACTAATTGGACAAACGAGGCTCCAGGGATTTACAAACTAAGCAGATGAATATGCAGCTGGGGAAAAAAGGCAAATAAGGCTCCGAGCCTCCCTGAAGGGCACCTGGGACGGCGCTTTGCTCCTGGAAGCAGAGGCGTGTGCTGTGAGGGGCCATCCTGTCCAGAGAGGTCCTTCCTCCCCCATAAACCATCTCCCAGTGCTGTTTTCCTGGGCTCATCTCTGATGAGCAGATTTGTTTTTCCCCAGGGATGCACAGACTGCACTCCGTGGCAGGTATTTGGAAATATTTCCCAGGCTCTTGGCATCCTTCCCAGCTCACACTGCCCCACAGGAACAGGCTGCCAGCAGTTCTCTGTGCTGGGGACTATGCTGGGGTGAAGACTTTATAGCTCTTCACCTGTTCTCAGCCTAAAATCTTCCCTCTAAAAAAGAAGGAAAGGAGGGAAAGAGAAGGAAAACAAAATTCTTTATGGGGGATTTTTAAAAAAATTCATTTTTGTCCTCAAACATTCCATTTGAAAGAATGTCCTGAGCTGTGCCACACTCCAGGATATCTTTTGGAAGCTCTTTCTTCTTGTGTCCCCATGGGTAGCTCATCCTTTGGGGTCACAGCTTCATCTCTGGTCCCCTTGGTCGCTGTGCCACCACTTTGCTCTGTGCAGGAGAACAGCTCAGGCTGTGATTTCCAATGCACAACAAAAGTCAGTGAAATGGCTTTCAAACATTGCTTTTTGACTGCTCCCAGACATAGTTCATGACCAGGCCATTTTTCCTTCCGCTACCGCTGCCCTGTTCAGAACCCCTCCGCAGGGAGGAGCGTTTGTGGCACCACCATCAAACCGCGGCATATCCTCAAACCACGGAGTTTCTGGGCACGAGAGCTGCTGTCCTCCACATCTGGGTCTTGCCCCACGACCTGACTACCAAGCTGCTGCCATAAAATGAGTAATAAGGTGCTGTGTTTAATCAGTGTCCGGGGCTGAAGGCTCCTGGTCCTGGAGTAACGCTGGGAATGCCCCCGAGAGGACGGCCAAGAGATGACTGATGGTGTCGAGTAAATTATTGCAAGCCCTTCTCCCAGGAAAAAGTGGTCCTGGCTGGGGTTTGGATGATAGATCACTGCCTTTTTCTGTAGTGCATTAGCACTTGATCTCAGAGGTCGAGCCAGAAAACAACCTTCTCCCTCTAATTGACATGCAAAGCTGCTGCTGTGTATTAACTTGGATTGGGGCTGAACTCTGAGCCCCAGCGCTGAGATCAGAAAAACAGAGAGTGGGAAATCTGCAATAAATTGCTTGGATATTTATAGGCTCTCAAACGTGAAATGATTATTTAAAAAAAAAAAAAAAATTGCAGTCCATAGGATGGCTTGGATTTCTGCCAGTGGCCAGGGTCAAAAAAAACCCCAGCCCAGTGTGGTGGGAGCAGGAAATATGTCATGGCTTTAACACCTGCAGAGCTTTCCAGGGTGGAATCATGGATGTCCTCTGTGCTTTCATGGCTTTACAAATGAATGGGTGGGTTTCACTGTGAGAACCATCAGTGAGGAGGGGAAATGCTGAGGCTGGAGTTACACTGGGTAGTGAATGGGGGACCCCAACAACCTCCACCTTCTGGTGGTTAAAGAACAGAAATTAGCCAGGTGATGCACTACTTTTTAAGCCTGAGGAAAACAGCAATGAAGGGGATGGTTTTCTACCGTTTGACCCCTCTTTTTTTGCATCCAGTTAATGCTTTCATGCTTCCTCTACAGTCCTGATGGCCAGAAATGTGTTAGAAAAGATACCTTCCACATAACCCTACAAATAAACCATGGGACCTGGTGTGGGAGTGGTGGGTACAGACAAATATCCCTTCAGTTTTGGGGAGCATCACCATTTTTGTGGTACCCAAACCTGGGAGACCTGCTATCAGTGACATCTCCTGCACTGGGGTTTTCACTTGAAATAGGACCTGGCAGCTAACCCAAAGTGCAAAACTCCTTGCTGAAGGTGAGGTGGCAACACAGAGTGTAAAAAAAAAATGATGCTAACACACCTTTCCTTTAGTCTGCCTTCAGAATTACCCAGTCTTGTAAAGAAAAACCTTCCAGACCCTCTTTGTGCTGTCTGGCTTCATTTTTGCACGTCTGAAGGAGCTCTTCATTACGTCCTCCAGAAATAATGAGAGAAGTCGAAATGAGAAAAACATAATGAAAAGGGCTGCTGTAAACAGAGCTGCATCTTCCTGCAGGTCTCCATAGTTAGAGGCTCTCATTAACCATCGTGTATCCAAGGGCTTATGAATTCCAGTGATTATTTTCTCTGTGTACTTTTCTTGCAAGGACGACAACAATTAATTAATTGGTCCTGGGCTTCGTTAATGCTCCTGGGTCTGGCAGGACTTAACAAGGTGCCCATGGCCAGGCTGAGTGTGGGCAGGGGGCAGTCCACACACAGAGCTCTTGTGATGAGAGGGGAGAGGGCCTTCACCTCTGGGCTTGGGCTTGAACCAGGAATCTGGGAGATTCTCCCCTTTTTGGGGGCAGGAATATTCTGGAGCTGATCTGGAGGGATGGATGTCATGGGTCCCCCTTTTAACCTGCAGAGAAGCCATTTCCATCCAGGGACGTCCGTGCATGTCTAAGATCTGAAGTGTGGCTCTTTGCTTGACCTGTTTTTTTACTTATGACCTATTTTGCTATTTTTCTCACCTGGGTGCCACTCTGATCACAGCGGGTGTGAGAAACAGGGTGAGCACAGCTGGGACTGTCCCACACTGCAAACACCACCATCACTCCCAGCTCCTCCCTCTCCCCTTCCCCTTTTACAACTCAAGCACAAAGTCTGTTTGTGGAGTGTGCTATCACACAGCTCTCCTGCAGCCTGCTCGTGTTGGTAAACAAGGCTGCTCAAGCAGCTTTTCCCAACAGGCATTTGCTGGATGAAAGCAGCCTGGATGCTTTTCCCTGCCTGGATGCAATCTGTGCAGCATGTGGAGTGTATTTCAGGTGTCTCCAGCTCTGCTACAGCAGGCACATCACCAGCCTGATTAATAGGGAGGATAATAACAACAACAACAACAACAACAACACCTATTAAAATTATTATAACAACAACAACAACTATAATGGTAATAATAATAATTACTGTTAATACTACTACTACTGCTACTACTACTATTATTATTATTATTATTACACCACCTTTCCTGACCTCAGGACGAGCTACAGCCACTTCAGGCCTGAGCCCAGAGCAGAACCAGGCTGCTGCAGCAGGGAGCAGGCGCCAGGGCTGGCAGAGGGTGCATCAGGCTGCTCCTTCATTTCTGAATCCTGGGGTGATTCCGTGTCCTGGTGCCTGTGATTGAGGAGCCCTGACTTCAGGGCAGCCAAGCAGCATGGGGTGGACACTCCACAGCGTCCCACCCCAGTCTCAAGGGATGCCTGGTCTTGGAAGAAGCCCCAAAGTTGACTTTTTAGGGTGACTGTGGCTCCCAGCAGGTACTGCTGCCCTCCAGAGCTCCCAGTTCCTCCCGGGCGAGGGTCAGGGGGTGCAGCTGGGCTGGATGTGGTGTTCCAGGACCTGATGTGCATTGATTATCACTCACGGTGGGCAATTCAGATGATGAATCGGCTCACGTTGAAAGGAGTCCACTCTCAACCCCAGTAAGTCAGGATTTTATCCAGTATCCATTTGCCAGCTTGGTTTGACCAGCTGAACCCGAATTTGGACATTTGTATAAATTGGTGCCGATTTAGGCACTTGTGTAAGTGAGCAGTGGGCAAGCAATTCTCCCCACGTTCACACTGCAGCCTTGCTCTCACCCACATCTCGTCTTCCAAGGTGATGCCACAGCAAAATAATTTCTGTAGGTGTTCCTCGTTCTCTGCCAACATCTGCTGCTTCCACCCCCAAACCGGGTAAATTTTTGATGTGAGCTTCCAGGCTGAGGTGAATTCGTGCACTAAGTTCCTGTTGTTGGTCTGCCTTGCTCAAGGAACAAGGATTCCACCATTTTCCCTTCGTGAATCCTGCTGGGACATGACAGAGCGTTTTAGAAGATGCTGTTTAATTAAAACACTAACAACAGGAATTTCTGGAAAAACATCAGAGGTTCTCATAAATTATCCCAGTCTCCCATGTTTCACACTCCCAGTCCTCCACCTTTTCTTTACTCCATATTATTTTGGACTGTGTTTCAGGGGAATATTTATGGGTGAAGCATGTTCCTGGCTATGACTGGCTTACTTACAAATTACCCTTTAATCAACAGATTTGATATTAATTAATAATTCATAGTCTGCTCTTAGGATAAAATTGCATAATAATGTCTTTGATGCAGCCCAAAGTGTCCATTGTAGATGGCATAAAATGTTAATTAGCAGCAAAATGCAGTTAGGAGAAAACACTTTTAATTATGTAATAGGCCTCATTACAATGGGTAATCAACAGTGCTTCCAAATTAGCCCACTGACAGCATTTATCTATACATAGCAAATAAACTTTTGTTTGCAGAAAATGCATTTGAACAGTCAGCCTAGGAACTGCTTTCAGGCACTTTTTTAAGTCACTGCAGTCCCCAGAAATATTTTAACGAGGACCACGCTTCTCTGGGCTGAGCGGGCCATATGGAAAGCTTAGAGAATAATGGGGGAAATTGTTCACAAATATTTGCTCAGATATGCAAGCAAATTTCAGTTTGACCTTTTGCAGGACCCTCATCTGAATACTGGAGCGTTTTGCTGACGGCAGTGCCCAGAGAAAAATGTAAAGCATCGGTGCATGAATACCCCCTGAATTTCACATTGTGCCTGAGGTCTCTGGCTCTCACTGGCTGCTTTGTTGGTGAGTGGCATAAATCACCCAGTCCAACAACTGCAAACGTGTGGTCAACGAGGCCAGAATGGCCCCAGGGTGTGCACAAAGTCCTGGCTGGAAGCTACTCATAAATCCAGCTTTTCCTTGTGAAGGAAAACAGGGGGGAGCTCAGCGAGCAGATGCCTCATGGTGATCCCTGTCCCAGCTGACTTGTCTAAACCAGAGTGAAATTAAGGGTTTGGCTCAAATGAGCCAACTGACCCAAAGTCAATGATGCAGGGGTTTTTTTGCACCCTGAAGCATTTTGCTGTTTCTGCTCGGATTTTTAAAGTTATCCAGGCTTCTTCAGAACAGCCTTCAATCCTGATTTCTCTTCCGACTCAGCCAAACCTTTACGAGGTTCCACACAGAGATGTGGTCCAGCCCAGATATTTGGGGTAGGGATAATGGATTTCTCACGTCCTCTGTCCAGCCCAAGAATCCTTCCTGTCTCACTACAGGTCATTAGTGGTGCTAATAACACCCTGCAGCCAGTTGCTAAGCAGTGCTAATGGCTGCTGGTCTTCCTCAAAAGGACGGCGTGAATCCTTGGGATACCACGACCTTTCTGTGTTCTCTGCTCATAATTGTCCTTTTAATGTTGTACAACGCTGATAACCCAACTTTGTCCATATTGTGGAACAGACGGACACTCTGTTATTAGATTTGCTCTTGCAGACACCTCGCTGGATTGTCTGAATGTGATTTGGAGTCTCTAAAATCTATGGACACAGATCTCTGCCTCCTTCACTGTCTGGTCATTTCTATTCATTTCATCTCTGGAATCTAATGTAATAAAATTATAAAAGGCTCTAACTCCCCAGCATTTAATCAGCTTAGTATGAGAGAATTACATCAGCAGCCCTTAGGTGTACTTTACCCAGCAAAGGAAATCTCACATTAGGAGGCAATCGCATTATTCTCACTACAGAGGATTGCAGGAATTCCCTAAGAGTTGCCAGGAATGCAGAAGACTCGAGGTAGGCTGTGTCTTTATTTACAGCAGGTAAAAAGCAGGAGGGTTTTGCTCTGCCAGCAAGGCCAGCCAGAGCTGGGCCCTGCACCCAGAGCCTCCTGGATCCTTCACTAGGATCCAGAGTCCTACATCAGATTTAGGAGGAGATAGAAACTTGCTAGATCCATCCCCATCCCTGTTCAAGACGCTTTTCATGCTCACAAGAGCAGCTGTAGGTCAAACTTGTGATCAGCAGAGGAGGTGGCAGGGAATTTAGTGCCTACTAATTTAGAGAGCCTTTATTCCTTGCTAAGGAGATGTCAGTGCCTCCTCTCTCCTCTGTTTCTCGATCTCAGTTTCCAGACAACCTGCTCCCGGGTTACATCCCACCCAGAGCCTCCTGGGTTTCTCGCCCTGACAGGATCAAGGAATTCACAGAAATTCCCTTCCCAGAAAGGTCCTGATACCCTGACAGGTCTGTGTGTTTCTCCTTCCCTAAGCACAGCTCAATTCAGTGTTTTGGCTTGTAGGGCATTGGTGGGGTGATTCCTCCATCAGGTCTGAAGAAATCACAGGTTTTATTTTCTTGGCTCTTTTCATAGAATTACTGAATGGTTTGTGTTGGAAGGGGCCTTAAAGATCATCCAGTCCCACCCCCTGCCATGGGCAGGGACACTTTCCACTATCCCAGGGTGCTCCAAGCCCTGTCCAACCTGGCCTTGGACACTCCCAGGGATCCAGGGGCAGCCACAGCTTCTCTGGGCAACCTGTGCCAGGGCCTCACCATCCCCACAGGGAAGAATTCCTTCCCAATATCCTATCTAACCCTGCTTTCTGGCAGTGAGAAGCCATTCTCCCTTGTCCTGTCCCTCCATCCCTTGCCCCAAGTCCCTCTCCAGCTCTCCTGGAGCCCCTTTAGGCCCTGGAAGGGGCTCTGAGCTCTCCCTGGAGCTGTCCCCAGGTGAACACCCCCAGGTCTCCCAGCCTGGCTCCAGAGCAGAGAGGCTTCAGACCTCGGAGCACCTCCGTCACCTCCTCTGAAATTGCTCCAGCAGCTCGACATCCTTCTGGGTGCTGGAGGCCTCAGAGCTGGATGCAGCACTGCAGGTGGCATCTCACCAGAGCAGAGTATCCATATCATTTATTTCAACCTGCAGATTTTCAGCAGCTGTTGTGATAAGGTGAACAACGAGATGGTGTGAAGAAAGAGATGCTCCAAAGGATGATGTGTCCCACTCACCTGCCCACAGGTGCACAGCTTTTGCACAAAAGCTCTGTGAGGTGAAGCAGGACACTAAACCCACATCTTCTCTGGGTTATGTCACTGCAAAGCCACCGTGTCCCACATCTGCTCCCCAGCGCTGCCCATGGGTGGCTGAAGTTGGGCCAAAACAGGATTTCCAAGCTTATTTTTGGTGCATCCCAATGTAGGCTTGGGTGAGAGGCGAAGAGAAAGGAGGAGGCAGACAGGGAGAGAAAGGAGCTGTTTGATGTAACAGTGGGATTGCACTTCTCTGGGCATGGAGAGGCCAGGGTTGTCCAAACCTGTCCTTCTCTCCTGCCTCATGGATTTGTGCTCTCTTGACCCCATGAGATGGCATTTCTGCCTCTCTGGGCACCAGTGTTATTTTAAAGGAAAACAGCTTCCTTGTTTTCCAGCCCAAGCTGGCTCAGCCAAGCTCAGCCCCTCTAACCACAGTCTGGGCATTTATTTTTGTCCTCCAGACCTTCCAAGCCATTTCTTGGGGTTGTTTGTCTGGTTCTTGCTGGGAGTGATGGAACATGATAAAAATAGAGAGGAGTCCCAGGCTTGGGTTCTTTCTTCTTAAAAATTCACAGCAAAGTTTAACACAAGGCTCAGGAAACCCAGGCAGGGTCTCAGTGCCAGAGCAGGACACCTGACGTGTCTTGGAGCCATCCAGTGGGGTCTGGGTGACTGAATACAGCTCTTTAGGGTGGCTTCCAGCTTGCCTCTGGGCCTGTCTTCAAAATATGGATTTGCTAAAATATTCAAGAAAATGTGTCTCCAGCTTCAGTGAAGGCATCGGGGCTAAAATTGGTCGAAATATAAAGAGTGGAGCCACCTCCACCACCACGTCGACTTCAGAACCTGGGGCTTTAATTCAAATACCAACCGTGCCGAGACCTGCCCCTCAGCTGGAGGGTGGGCAGCACTGGGTCCTGTCCCCACAACACCTTTGGTGATGTCAGTGTTCAGGGAAAGCTGTGGAGCCCAGGTGTTGTTCCGCCTGGAGCCAGGTGTCCGGCATCTGCCGCGTGCCTGCCGCGTCATCCCGTCCCCCGGGAGCGCGAGGAGCGGCCGCCCGTGTTGTTGTGTCTCTGTTAATTTGAGGACGTGTTATTGCGCCTTGCCAAGTGCCCTCTGCACGCCACGGGGAGGTCTGTGATGGTTCCTGGAGGAGCTCATCCGTGTCGCCGACGACTCCCCTGGGAAAGCACCGCTAATGCACAGCTGACCACTGCCCTTCTCCCAGCAACGCCGCTGGACACTGATTTAGCTGGTTATGGTTTGCTCAGCTGGTCTGGAGCTGGACCACGGGGTGCTTCAAAGGTTTAAGTGGTTTCCCTGAATCCCCGGGGAGGACATGGCAGGATTGAGGACAGGAGTTCAAACATCCCCAGCTCCCTGGGGTTTCCAGCCACAGCTGCATTTCAGCCCTGAGCTGAATTGTCTGTCATCATCTGTCTGTCTGGGCAGGGTGGTTTCTCCTCGGGATGATGGGAACCGTCACAGGGTGCTGCCAGGGTGGCTGAGCTCATCATGGATGGGAAATCAGGAGCCCGGGATATCCTGACTGTGCGAACGGCTGCAGGCTCCTCCTCTCCAGGAATTGCTCCATCTAGGGCTACGTGGTGCCAGTGTTTTCCATTTCCACCA
>VZTF01004070.1:768130-827900 GCA_013397755.1 Cnemophilus loriae | reverse complement strand
TTCTAATATTCAGCTACAACCTTTGGTATTTGTGGAGTTTTGCATTAGGAGTGACAACCCACGACAGCACTGACCCAGCACTGCAGTGTCCACCACCAAACCGTGTCCACAGCAGCCACATGCACATGGTTTTGGAACACCTCCAGGGATGCTGGTTCCATCACTGCCCTGAGCAGCCTGTTCCAATGCCAGACAAACCTTTCAAGGAAGAAATTTTTCCTAATATCCAATCTAAACATCTCCTGGCACAATCTGAGGCATCACTTGTTACCTGGGAAAAGAGACCGATCCCCAGCCATCTATAACCTCCCTTCCTCCTTTCAGGGAGTTGCAGAAATAATCTCTGCTCCTCAGTTTTGCTTTCAGACAAATGTTCTTTACACAAGGAACGATCTTGTCCAAACTGGGTACCTCGGTGATAATGATGTCAGCAGTGGTGGTGAGCAGGTCAAGCACTGGAAAAGGTTGAACATTTCATCTGGAATCACGCGAACCCCTTCAGCACAATGCCTGGAAAAAAATGCACCGGGACACGTAAAGCTACTTAGCCATGGATGTGTGGGGGAAGACTTCCCTTCCTGCTTGGCAGGAGGCAGCCAGGATACAACCAGTTGTGCTGCTGGGGAGCTGTGAAAGGAGCTCTTGGGAGGCAGGTTTGGGGCAGGTCTTTGGGGTCTGACCTCCCTGGGACCTCGTCGTTGCTTCTGGGCTGCTCATAATGCGCCTCCTCTTGCTCCTGTGCAGCTTTTGCAGAGCCACGACTCAAACCAGCATTAGCACGACCTGTTTCCTCCTGGAAGTTGCAGCACAGCCCCAGTGCCATTATTTTTGAATGTCCTTTAAGCAGGACTGTTCACACCTCTGGGTTCAAATCACCGAGTGCCTCTCAGCACTCTCACCGCTTATCTAAACAGATCGCATTTCAAGGTTTATTTCGTGGTCACAAAAATTTGCTGTTGGCACTCAAAAGAAAGCTCTCTGCTGGACCTTAGCCTAGAAACAATTGTGTTGGATTGGCTTAGGCTGGAAGGAAAGGGACTTGAGGAGTTCATGAGAAATGGGCCTCCAAACTAGAATGCTTTAAGCTGATTTCCCAGACTTACCAGTTCAGACAAAACAAACGCAGCACTTTTCCTGGCAAACGTCTCCTGCGGAGCTGGCAAGGCCGTGCAGCACCAGCCCAGGGCCTTCAAGAAACCTCTGAGGAAGATGTTTGAGGCACTGATGGAAAGTTGATCTTTGTTCAGCTCTGCAAAAAGGGGGACACCAAACACAAGTGATCACCATGCGTGGTGACCCTGAACCCACACCGTCTGCAGCACCCTGTCATAAATATTTCCCTTCTGCTCAAAACTCCCTCAGCCTCTTCATTTTTGGGCTTGAATTTGATTGATGTTTTTCTCACCCTGGACTTTTGTTGCCATGAGAAGTCAGAGCAACACTGATTTGCCTGTTTTGTGGTAAGGAAACAAGAAAGGTAAAGGAAAGGTTGCAGAGTGGGTTGTACACCCTGCAGTGCCTCCAGGATGGGTGGAAGAAGCTCCAGGTGTGGTGAGGTGTTCTCCTTATCCTGAAAAGGTTCCTTTGAATGGGCTGCAAAAGATGAACTCCCAGTTACAGGGGAGAGAGTGAGAACAATGGATCTGGGAGATCTGCACAGACGCACATCTCTGGGAAAGCCAGAAGGGTGGAAAACACAGCACCAGGATGAGGAGACTGAAAAAAATGGGCAACAAACCTCCAGAAAGGGTGTTCTTAGAGCAACAAAAGACACTGGCTAAAGGATCTCCTCCCTCTCTTTGATAAAAGCTGGCTACGTGCTCGGCAGGCAGGATATTGTGAATTCCAGCCTGGACCCCAGGGAATGCTCTTTGTGCAGGTGGGCAGCAGGGTCACCTTTTGCCAAGCTGGAGATCAGGTTCTCCCCTGGTTTTCAGGGCAGGATCTGGGTGAAACGCAGCCATTGCTCAGATAAATATTGAGCAAACCAAACCTGCCCTGCTGGGTCAGGGCCCTGTGGTACAACTGCAGCTCCCAGTTCCTCCTACAAATTAATCCCTGCTTGGAAAGGCTCTCCTGTTAGCCTGGAGATTTCCCCTTAGAGCAGTAATGATTCCCAGAGTGTAGCTGGCCTGGGTTCTGCCTGGAGTCAACGGAAAATCCTCTGGACTCCAATGGATGTGGATCAAGCCCGCCCCAGTGCTGACGCTCACACTTTAAACACCCTTTCATCCCTCTCTCATTCCCAAAGAAGTCAGTGGTGGAGAGTTTGTAGGCAGTAATTCTTTACCAGATGGTTCTAAGGCACGTCTCTCTCACCAAGAATGTTTTCCACCAGGGATATTTCTTTTCCATAGGTGAAATTGTTGACTTAAACCCAAGGCCTAGCTTGTCTAAGTATCTCACTCGCAGAAATGATTCTGGTATTGCTGGTGGCAATCAAAGCTGTTGGCTCCTGTTTGTCCCATCACCTCTGGAACCATTCCTGGAGCATCCTGGCTGCTCAGGAAGGATCATTTCTTCCTGACAGCCCAGGAGGGAAGAGGAATGAGGGTGAGACAGAGCCATGGGAAGGGATCTGCCATCCATGACCTGCTTCAGAGGTAGAATTGTATTTATTTGCAAGTCTCTGCCCATCCGTGTGAGGCTGCCCAGTTTCAGCCTCCAAGACCTGCATGTAAGGATGAGAGGTTTGCTCTTGTCTCGGAGCAACAAATCCAGGGAAAGGGCAGGAGGAGAAAGGAGATGATCTTTGATGTCTCTGCATCCCTCAAAGACAATGATTCACAGCTGCCCTTGTTACCTGGGAATCTGTAAGACATTCAGGTGATTAATTTTAGATTTGCTCACATAAGCCTTTTTTCATCCAGGCTGTGAAAGGCAAAGCAAAGGAGTGAGAGCCCTTTTTAGAGATGCATTAATGATCAGGGATGTATCATTTTGCTTTTACAGCCTGGCTTTTAAACTGTGCAATGACAGGAGTTTCAGCCTGCTGCTGCACTAAGAAAATCTCTAATAAAAGACCATTTTGTTTTAAGACAACATCATGAAACTTTACCAAACGATGAGGGCTCTGCTATAAAGTGACTGAGGTCACCTATTTTCTTCTGGACCCTCTGTTTTCCCTCTGGGAAATGGAGGTTACAGTCCTTTCCTCCTCTCTGCAGCAAGGTCTTCAGTCCAGGGGCCAATCTTATCCATCATGGCTGGACACCAATTTTTGAGCCTCTGAATAGTTCTGTGGTGTGAAAACGTGCAAGGAACAGCTCAGATCTCTGGTTTAGCACATAGTGCAGATGTTGCAGATGTTGTGCTCCAGATGTTTTTGCAATAGATGTAGTGAGGGCCTTGAATTTCACACATTTTCTCTGATTTTCTCAGCTCCACCAGCAGAGATATGTACAGGAGGGAGAGGAGAAAAGGGAGTAGACAACCCTGGGGCTTCTGCCTTGAAAATTAGAGTGGGCCAGGCACCAAAGGCTCCTAATCCATAGCAATGCATGAGATGGTTTCTTTTCCAGCCAGCTGGCTGTGAGGACAGTTTGGAGATCACTGTGGGGCTCTCCTTCAATAAGTCCTTGTCCTTAAATAACTTTTACCCTGGAGCTGAAGGAAATGATGCTTGTTCTTCTCAGGCTTTCACCCGCTGAGCTGTGTCTGTCTGATTCAGTCATATTTTACATCCAGCCCTGAGCAGGTTATTTAAATCCCAGTGGTAAATAAATGGTAGATCGGCAGCACTGTGGTAGGCTGCTTAACCCATGCCCCATTCCCTCCACAACAGTTTTTTTTTTTTCCTCATTGGGTTGGAGAGAAAATCCTCTCCTCTTTGGAGACAAAATCCTCTCCTCTTTGGAGAGAAAATCCTCTCCTATTTGGAGAGAAAGTCTTCTCTGGGTAGAACACGGCAGGTGGGTCCCCAGTGCTGCAGGGCAGCAGCTCCATGAGCAGCTCCTGCATCCCTGCAGCCATTCCCTGCTCCAGAGGTGCTTCAGGATCAGCTGCTGATGTCTCCCCATCCATCATCCCTCTCCCTGCCCGTCCTCACTGCTGCTGACTCACGTTGTTTCTGCTGAGCTCCTTCCCTTGCCAAGCTGCTTCCCTCGCTCCGTGGGTCATTTCCCTTCAGCAACACGAACATCTCTGAGTTGCCAACCACGATGTCTCGGGCTGGCAGCCTCTGGTGACATCTGGTTCCTGGGAGTCTCGAAGGGCTGGACGTGCTTTTCTCTGCAGCACCTCCAGGAGATCAGCTCAGGGTCACTGGGAAGCCTGGAGGTGGAACAGCAGCCAGAGGTCCCCTCTGGCTGGCATGACCTCCCAAGGGGGCAAGTCAGGCTCACGAGGGCAGAAGATGATGGGCTCTTTGTCCAGAGGCAAGGTTATTTTCAGAAGGCCAGATTGAAAGGGGATTAGTCCGAAAAAATATAAGAAGGCAACCAAAATAAAGTCACACAGAGCAGAGAGACACTGCAAGGCTGCTTTAATGGCTGAACACTGATGTGCAGAGGAGAGTTTCCTTTTGGTCTTCCTCTGTGTCACTTGTGGAGATGGATCTGTGACTCCTTAATGGGAATCTTTGATGGCAGAAGCAAGATTGTAAAGGAAATGGAGTAGTGGGCTGGTCTGGCTGCTGAGCACTGATAACTTTGAGCTCCGATCATGTGGTAGAAAATGAGTGTTTTGGTGATGTGGGATAATAACTTTAGCTAGGTCCATACATTCAGAACATTGCAGTGGAGGAGAGGGACCCATTTCCCAGGGAACAAGTGACAGGAGGAGCGGAAATGGCCTCAAGTTGCAGCAGGGGAGGTTTAAGTCGGATACTAGGAAAGAATTCTTCACAGAAGAATTCACAGAATCCACCTTCGCAGAAAGGGTGGCCTGGAATTGGGACAGGCTGCCCGGGGAGAGGGTGGAGTCCCCATCCTGGAGGGATTTGAAAGCTGTGTGGATGTGGCACTTTGGGGACATGGCTCAGTGGTGGCCTTGGCAGTGCTGTGGTAATGATCGGACCCGATGATTTAAAGGCCTTTTCCAACCTAAAGGACTCTGTGATCAGTTCTGGCGGTGAGAGAGTGAAGGAATGTTCTCCTGTTCAAGTGCAATGTGCTTTTGCTCGCGTTCCCCAAAACCAGGGAGAAGGGCTGGCGATGCACAGGAGGATCCAGGGTGCAGGGCATGGTGCAGGTGCCTCTTCTTGGTCTTCTTTGGGATACTGAGATGGGCCATGAGGTCTTCTTCTCTGCCTGGTGCACCTTTGAGAGCTGATGGAGGCTCATCTCCTCCGAGCTCATCCTCTGGATGTTTCTGAAAGGGCCTGTGAGGGATACCAAGCCTGCTCCCACTATCTTTGATTCTTAATGGATACAAAATGTGAAAGGCTAATCAGCCAGCCCTGTCTGCAGCTGATGGAGGGTGTAATTTCAGCCCTATCCGCACTTGATAACATTTAAACATTTCATTTAATCTAGGCAGAGGTGGTCTGAGGTAGACAAAAAGCCCATTCAGGCAAAAAAACCACGAACTCCTCCACTGTGAAAAGGCTGAAACAGATCATTGCTTCTCCTCTGAGGCAAACCCAACCCTCCCAGACCTCGTTCCGACTCACAGAGAGGAGGAGGAGGACGGAGCCCTGTCGGGGGCAGAGCAAATGATGAGTTGGCACATGAATGCTGTTCTGTGGTGGCAAAAAATAGATGGTTCCAGCCAGCAGCTGCCCCCGAGGAGGAGCTCTGAGCAGGCTCGGGCTGTGCTAATTACAGCCACACACTCCTAACGAGGAGCACCGCAGGAGAGCCGGGGCAAGGCAGATGGGGGCTGATTTCCCAAACCTTGCAGTGTGCAGCATGGCCAAGCAGAAAAAAGAAAGAAAACAGGCAGAAAAAGAGAGAAAACAGGACCCCATCACCTCTACAATTCTCTCCAGCCTCTGAAGCTGCTGCATCTCAAGGAGCTCCCCACAGCTCATCCCATTAACTCTGTTTAGGGGTTGGGAAGTGATATGTTTATCCAGACACTGGGAGCCAAACATGCTCACTTTTTTTTTTTCTTCAGTCTGGGACATCTTATTTTAGGTTAAAGAAAACAGCAAGGAAAGGCTGAGTAAATATAACTCCCCAGGAGACAGCAAGCCCACTGTGTCTGCAAAACTCAACCGACCGACGTCCTGCTGAGGGGAGAAGCCCACAGCTACCCGTGGCCATGTCACCTACAAGGAGGGAGCATTCAAAAGAAGCATTAACCATGAACAGGCCCCTGGACTGGGGACCAGGAGATCTGACACTGCTTCTCCAGTCCTGAGCAGAGCTGTGGGGTCACTGGGAACAAGCCCAGTTCCCTTCCAGGGTGTTGGCTCCTCACCCTGCTCTTTGTTTGAACCAAAGGCTCTCCCGGGCTGGCACTGTCTCCCTGAATGTTCCTCCACACACCTAAAATGTAAATAAACCCCAGATCCAGCCATCTCTACCTGCTGTGAAGTGACCCAGCGCTGGGGAAGCTCCTGCTCAGCTCCACAGTTTCAGGGGCTGTTCCTACAGTTGTAGCCACTTGGCATTTGTAGAAAAGTGGGGGAAAATCTGTCTTCCCTTTGAAGTAAGGTCATTGCTTTACTCATCTCTAATAAGGCTGGTGGAGAACTCTGGATGTGGGTGAGGATGCATGGAAGTCCTTTCCCCTACTTGAAACGGGTAACTGAGTAGATATTAGATATATATTAGTAGATTATTAGATATATATTATTATATTTTTATTATATAGATATAAATTCTTGACTGTGAGGGTGGTGAGGCCCTGGCACAGGCTGCCCAGAGAAGCTGTGGCTGCCCCTGGATCCCTGGAAGTGTTCCAGGCCAAGCTGGATGGGGCTTGGAGCAACCTGGGATAGTGGAAGGGGTACTTTGGCAGGGAGGGGGACTAGGGGTGCTTTAATGCCCCTTCCAAGCCAAGCCTTTCCATGACTCTAGGATTCTATGGAAGTGATGGCAGGATTTGTCCCCTGGCACCAAGGATTGCTGGGCAGTGCTCCCAGCGTGGCTGGTTCAGTGGAAGAAGTCTGCAAAGCAGTTTCCCTCTGCCCTCCCTGCCCTGCTCCCCGATTCTCGCTGCTGAACGTGGCTGGGACTCACCTGAGGGCAGGCTTGCCGTGGTTTCCCATGCTCATACAATGTCTAAAGTAATCAACAAGATTTCTGAAGCTCCTCAGGGCTGGATTTCCAAGCGTCTGGTGCTCACTGACATTTCAGGGAAGTCTGTCTCTCATATAAGCACCTAATAAGGCTCAGAGGGAAGAGGGCAATAACACTAATAGCAATCACTGCTGCTGCTCTCCTCAGTAATTGCCTGTTCCCCATTTTGTTTATCCAGCATTGACAAACCAATTGGTTTAAAAATGTCAACAGCAAAAACCAAGGGAGTGCCACACTTGTAGTGCTGGGCTTGATTTCCTTGTCCATCAGGAGGTGTTCAGCTGTGTCTGGTAGTCCAGGGACACCATGAGTCTCCCCATCCATAATGTTTTCCTCTCTGGCTCCAGGCTGGGTCCCCAGGGGAGACAGAGACTTTGGGATGGTGGTGACCAAACACCCAGCACCTCATTGCCCATTGCACCCTGTGCTGTGCTGCTGCCTGGGGCCCTGTGCCTGCCCCCAGCACTGCGGGTGTGCTGGGCTACATCCATGAAAACCAGACTGCTTGTCTGCAAAAAGGCTGCTGGGTGCTGGGAAAAGGGCATGGAAAGAGTGCATTTAACAGGCAGACCCACCTTTGCCACAGTACCTGTCCCAAAGCCACTGTGGCCCCAGAGTGTTAATCTGGGAGAAGAACAGGCAGGACCAGCGACAAAGATCTGAATTATTTCTTAAATATGAGGTTTCAGCGTCCATGACTTCCCTGGCTCCTTGCTCCAGCCCCAGGCTTTGCAGGAATCAGGCATGACTCTCCTCCCAGCTCCACGGGGGCTTCAGACTCGATGCTTGCACATCTGCTCCCGGGGATCTGAGCATCCAGAGGGGGATCAGATGGTGGCTGTGCCACCCTGGGCCAGGGGAGCTGGCACAAAAGGGAGCTTGGAGTGTCTCACATAGAGGTGCCAGTGTGAGCTGCAACAGAGGCTTCATTCAGCTGCAAAGGGGCTCTCCCAGGGTGGCACTCGGGTCCCTGCCGACCCCAGGGTGCGGTTTGCATGGTTAAATAAATTCTGGTGAAAAAAACCCCCCAGAACAAACCCCCTGTGATGTATCCAGACCCAGGGAACTCGATGCTGTCTGGCTGGGGTCAGAGGAGGCGCGTGGCCACCCAATGCTCACTGTAACAGCTGATTTGTGCATTTATGGCAGCAATCTGAGAAATGCAGCGTCTTGTGGGCGAGCTGCTGGATCTGGGATGAACCTGCTGGAAGTCATTAGAGAGGAGCTTGCTCAGAGCAGGCAGGAACCCAGCCCAGGGGCCAAAAGTCGGCTCTGTGACTCAGGAAAGAACAAAAAAGAGGAATGAGAAGAGGAAAGGCTGCGATGGGTTCACCGCTGAACCATATTCCCAAGTGCCACACGCACAACCTTTCTGAAAACTTCCAGGGATGACAATTCCACCAGATGTTGAGTCCAGAGTGAGGGAAACTCTCTTGGGCTCCACCCACTCTGTGGAGAAGAAAAGACCCCAGAGGCTCCAGATCAGAGTGGACAACATTCCAGATGTCCTCTACCTCCTACAGGACAGCTGCCCTGGATGAGGTAGAGCAGCTTGGAAGCTGAGGAGCCCCAGGAGACCTTTGCAGTGGCAGATGACATCAATCAAGGTCCCAGCTCGCTGGCGTGAAACCCCAAGAGTGGGTTGGTCTCCACTGGTAATGCTGCTTATCCCTGAACTCCCCAAAATGCTGAATTTGCCTTGTCAAAAAGTATCTCCCAAATGTGTAACTCGAGTTCACCTTTGGGTTCCAGCCCCCTGGGGCTCTTTGTGCCCTGGACTCTGTCCCCTGGTTTGGCCTGTGATGGGTCCAGTCCCCTTTCCTGGGCACAAAGACCTTGCGGTTCCACAGGGAGCAAAGAGAATGCAACGGAGAAGGAAAAATAGGGGAAAACAACTTTCCCTTTGCTAGTTTTCCCCACTCTCATCTTCCAGAAGTTTTCCGGGCTTGCACGAGTCTCTGAAGGTTTCTGACCTCCTTTTTTCTACTTCTGTGGCACCTTATACTTTATTCTCTGCCTTCAGAACTCATCATAGCTGTGCAGGGGATGTTTTTTTAGCAGCAGTTTCTTCCCTGGAAGCACAGAGCTGCTGCCTGGCCATAGCAGACACAGAAAATGTTTACAAACACAGGGAAAGAGACAATTTCAAGCCACAAGTTCAACCCAAGTGCGAGGAAGTGAGGTTTTCATGAAGGAACCGTTGTGCAATTGAAAGTCCCTGATGTAAACAACAGCGCTCAGGAAAGGCTACAAAACCCGAGACACGGTGATTGAAGCCTTTGAATGATCCATCAAAGCATCAGATAGAAAAATGTTCTTAGGCTCAAAACTGGGGGAGCTAGGAAAGGCTGCACTGCAGAGGAAGTTGGTCATGAGGGGCTTGGAGGAGCTCTGTGAATTGGGAAGGAAGGCAGGGAAATGTGGGGGCTGATTTGAGACAGCAATGCTGCTGCTTTCACTGAGCATAATTAACAACGTGGATATGTGGGTTAAAACCTGGTGATATGCAGGGAAATCACCTGCTGTGTGGACAGGGGAGAGGTGATAAAGTGTGAGTGTGAACACAGATTCAGCTGTTTGAGGATGGAAAAAGAGCTGGAAAGCTCCCAGGCACGTTTGGGCATCCCAGTCTTGTCCCACTCCTATCTTGGGGTTTGCCCACCACAGAGCCAGCAACCAGTGTGTCTCTTTCTGCTCCCAAGACCTTTGTTGAGGTCAAGGAAAATTTGTTTCTATTGGATTCACGAAACATGATCCATGGCATGACTCCCAGTAAGTATTAATGTCTGCAGTGAACACAAAGAGGGTTGCAGAGTTTGAGGTGTCCACCACGCCAAGGATTTGGGCTGGGCCCCTTGGAGATGCACCCCAGCTCTGGGTCTGCTCCCAGGAGTGCTGCTCACAGACTCAGAGAATCATTAAGGTTGGGAAGGACCTCCAAGATCATCGAGTCCAACCGTTGTGACGTGGGGAAAAGGAAGAATTTGAACTGGCTGCTCCAGGAGGAAGGTCTAAGGTAAATTTGTGACATCACCAGTTCCTGTGGTGATCTCTCACCTCTGAGCTCCACTGTACAATGACAGTTTAATTGCTGTGGTATCCTAAGGACAGTGGAAAGCATTGTCAGCCCTAGGGACAAACTGATGAACAAGATTGTTTGGTTATGTTTGAGCCCATTTAGGAGTCTTTCTGCCCCACCAGAGATCTCTCCTACCAGAGGCTCAAGGGTGAGCCGAATCAGGAGTATTTTCCCTGATATCCACCATTTCAGCTTCACAGAGGAGTCTGTTCAAATTCACCCCCTTTTAGTTCCCTTGTCCGATGGCTCCAGCCCTACTGAAACAGGAAGGGACCATGATCAGTGCTCCAAGCTGCTTCTGGGATATTAACACTGAGAACTGATGATGACAATAGCAATAAACCCAGCATCAGTGGCAGGACAGGTCTCCTGGGGGGGTCCTGGAAAGGCAGCAGATGGCTGGAGGAGATGGGAATATACAAATGCTGTCCTGGGAGGGCCTCCTTTGGAAAGCACCTTTCCTACCCTGTTTCCCAGCTGATGAGCACAGGAGGATTTAACAATATTAACTCATCAAGGCTGACAGTGTCCTGGGGGTGTAAAAGCAACGGGAGCATCCTTTCATTTACATCTCCACCGCTGTTTTCCCTGAGCACTGCAGGTGATGGAGGCACGAGAGGTGTTTGGGAGCAGTTATGTCGTCTCGTCCATGGTTTTCCCTTTAGCCAGGCAGCCTGTCTGCCACGGGAGTTTGCTGTTGGTGCTGGGTGTTGTGTGGCTGCAGCTCCCTGTGCAGGGGAGATAAAACACCCACTGTCTGGCGACTCATTAGCTCTCCTTCGTGGGCATTAGTGGTTAACACCATAATTAGTTTCAGTGGTAAAAGGAGGTTTTGCAGACCCCAGGAGAGAGAGGCTGTTAATCTCCTGGCATTTCACACAACATCAAAATGTAGCAAGGTCTGTGTTAGAAAAAACCGGCAGAAATATCGTTTTCTGTTAAGCAACTTACAACTGAAACACTGACCTGAGGTGGCTTTGTTTTGTTCGTGAGTTATGCTAAAGAACAATGATTTTAATGTTGTGAAATGCCTTGTGATGTCAATGAGCAGGCAGCAAATTATCCACCAGGATCCCGGGGTTCCTTCCTGCTTGTGAATATCTGCAAGATCCTCTGTCCAGGCTCAGCGCCTGAGTCATCTCCCTGCTGTGGGAAGGAGGCAGGGTTGATAATGATGATAAAGAGGCAGCTTTTGTTTTGGTTAGGAAACTTCCTTGACCGCTTTCTGTGTCTTGGGTCTCAAGGGCTGCAGCAAGAACAGGCAGAGGAACACCTGAAGTCCATGCCCACATGGTTGGAAGGTGTCCAAAGCACTGTCTGGCATTTGTCCATGACCCAGAGCCCTTCTGGCCCTGCTCAGCAGCTGAAGCCAAGCACCAAATGAATACTCCAAAGACAGTGTTTTTTTGCTGGTGGTGCCGCAGACTTTTCCAGATTCATGATGTGTTGGTAACCTCGCGAGGAACACCGGCTGCCTCGCGTTTCCAGACTGAAGGAGGTCACACACAGTTCAGACAAGCTTTGGGGAAACAGCTGAACTTCAGGATGTTTGTATGAACCCAACCCCTGACCTCCCCAGCCTCACATTTTACTGATTCACAAGTACAGATGGAATATTTACATGGACATCTGTGCGTGTGTTTGTGTGTGCCGTGGAAAGGCACCCAAATTGTTAGAGAACATGAACTGTCAGGGCTGTGAACACGTTGCTGTTGTGTCCCAACACTTGGCAGAAGGAGGAGAAACACCTGGGATCTGGATGATGTCTCCAGAAACACGTCCACCCCTGAACAAAGTGGAGTTTGTTACTGGTAGGACTCGAATACCTTAACCCCTTTGAGGAAATGGTCTTTACACCCTGTTTGTCATCTTGTGTCTGAGCACTCCTGTGTCCTGCTGGAGTAATTTAGGCACTGTGTGGAACACTGTGCACAATATTCCTGAAAGCACGTGGAAGACTGGCTCGTTGTTTGAAGGAGGAAAATGGATTTTATTGCTGCAGCAGGGAGCTGTGGATGCAAGCACCGGAATGCAAAGGTGGCCTTGGGATTCTGTGTGGGCTCCAAGGGTGCTTCTGGCTTTTGAGAGGCTGTGACTCTCCTCTGGCCCTTTTCCTTCTCTTCTGAGGGCTGGACTCCCTCAAAAACAGAAAGCAGAATTACAAGTGATTTAAAGGTTACCCACTGCATGCCGTGTTCATTCATACGTAAACCCTAAAGGACTGATGGATCAGGGAAAGGGAGCTCAAGTGGACTGAGATTTGCATTTCTGCAGGGTCCTTGCAGGGCGCAGAGGGATGCTCAGCAGCAGGCAACGTCCATGCCCAGGACCTGGAAACCTGAGGGCTGGGGACCATCCCCTCTGGCAGCAGCCCCTGCCCAGCCTGGCACGCGGCTTCCCAGCGGATTTCAGGATCCTTGGCCACCATCACTCAGCTCTGCAGGAAAACTGTGCTGCATCTGGCCCTGCAATCTGATCGCTGGGCTTGGTGAAGCATCACCAAATGTGCTTTTCCATCCCAGGAAAGAGGGTATGGAGATGAGAGGAAGAGAGATGCTTAAATATGGGAAGCTACAACAATTTCTGACGGGCCCCTTTTCCTGCTTTTCCACTCCAAAGCAGGGAGCAGCAGCATTTCCTGACAAGTCGCTTCTGGTAGCTATAGAAACTTAAAGCACAGCCTCAGTAACAAAAATACACCTCTTTGCTGGAGCTTCCTTCCTCTGTGGGTCGTGACTTTTCCCTGACACGAGCTGCCCCAACCCTGCCGGGCCCCAGGGAGCCTCAGCCCGGCGGCTGAAATGTTTTTTTTTTGCCAGCTGGAATTGAGCAGTGTCATTTTATTGCCTGGAAATGGAGAGAAGCAGAGGCAAAGAAGGGAATATCAGGGACCACCAGGGATTAACTCAGGGCAGAGATCCTAAACATTGCATTTGTGATAGCAACAGAGTCAGTGCAGCTACAGGGTTTGGAGAGAGGGATATATTGAAGGAGAGAGGCTGTGGGGAGGGCAGGGATGCTGGGGAGCAGTGGATGCCAGGAGCAGCTTGTTGGCAGAGCCCTGGTGGCACCCTCCTGCCCGCAGGTCTGCCAGGCTGGGCTCTGGCTCGGAGCCCTCCGGCTTCGTGCCATTCCATGGGCATCCAAATGGCTTTGGTGCCCAGCACGAGGCCCGGGGACCTGCTGGGACAAGGAGGGGTTCCCTCCACCATGCCTGATGGGCTGAGACATCCGCTGAGGTGATTAGCAAGGACACAGGTGGAAGGGAAGGGTTTTTTGGTTTTTTTTAATGCTGTTCTCTGGCTTTTCAGGAAATGTGTGCCCATGGTGAGTGGCAGAACCTCTTGAGACATCTATCCCAACACACATTTCCATGCTCAGATGCGTCCTACAGCTCAGCATCCCACAGTTTTTATCCCGGATTACGGGCACCTGAGAAGTGCCAAGTGAACAACAGATTGCATTGCTTGATTTTTCTGCCCCCCTAACAAATAAAAAAACAAGCAAAACCCACTAAACATGGGATTTATGAGCCAGTAGCTTACTCTGCTCTTGGTGTTGGCTGCTGCCGTGTGCCAAGCCATGGTGGCTATGGCTACTTGGGCTGGCTCTGCTCTATTTTCTCCCCTTGAATATTGTTCAGGAGGAATCATTTAGTTAAAAGGCAGCTTGCAGCTCTTTGGGGTTTTTGGTTGCTTGGCTAGGGCTAGCAGAAGAAAACACAATTTTTTTCCTGTGTTTTTGAGGGAATAACAGGTGGCTTTCCCATTAACAGGGACCTCCTGCATGCAGGGGATGCTTGGGTGGGCTCCAGAGCAGACCCTGCAGCACATTCCTGCACAGTGCCAGTGGCAGGGGGCTTCTGCGGATACCACAGGCACCTCCCCCTGCCAAATGCTGCTCCTGAGGGGAGATGAAACAATCACCCTCACCCTCATCCACCTCAGAGCCTTGTAAAAAACCTTTGCCCTTCTCCCAGCCCTTCAGAAACTGTGGAATCTTCTCAGCCTTTAAAGGGGTGCTCAGTGTGAGAGGGTGAGACCCTGGAGCTTGGTGCTGTCAGCAGAGGGGGGATGCAGGGACCTCAGAAGAGGGATGTGATGGGGTAGGGAGAGAGGGGAACCCTGTGGGAGAGGATCAGGTGAGTCCCACGAGGTGACAACGTCCCCTCCCTGTGCATGGGACAGCATCTCCTGCAAGGCTGTGCCTTAAAATCGCGGCTGTTTCCGCCACTGCCTGCGGTGTCTGTTCCCATGCACTGCTCTGCCACTGCCAGGAAGTTTTTCCCAATAATTTTCCTAATGGATGTCTTTCTTTGCTTCAGATAAAGCCGATTTCCTCCTGTCGAAGCCGCGGCGGATGCAGAGAACAATGGGTACCATGTCTGCTCTGCCCACCCCGTGTGACGGGGACTCTTATCCCGCTTCCTTAGGATGCCCAGACCTCCACTGGGAATGAAAAAATTTCAGAGAACCCACCCGAGGGGAAAACAAACCAGAACAAAACAAGCGCTACTGCAAAGAAGTGATTTGGGAAACAGCTTTGCAAAAAATGGTGGAAAGCAGAAATTTAAAGAACAATGCCTGTGGCTGTTCCAGGACAGGCCCAGTGAAACACGCACAGGTGTCCACAGTGCAACTTTTGTACAATTAATAGAAATAAAAGAATCTCATCACTGTGAGCTTCAGGAGTTAAGAAGCAGCCAAGGGTGACCAGCATGATGGAGGCAAATCATGCCCAGGCTTTGTGTGCCGTGTTGCATTGCTGCGAAGGGAAGGTGCTGCCTGGGAAACCTCAGCCCAGGAGCCAGAGACCCACTTTGGGGAGCCAACCACTGCTGTGAAGCTGCTTATTGCGAAATAGGCAGCTGAATGTATCCAATTATCACCCTGTCTCCGGGTAAAGCAGACAAAACCTGAGCTTGTTTTCTCCTTTTTTTTTTTTCTTTTTTTTAAAATAGCAGATGGTGAAAAAGTCTGCAGCCCCCAATTCTTTAATCCTTTCTGCATTGGCTGTTGTTTCCAGACCATGTCAGGTTGCTCTTTCCTGGACCAGCTCCAGCTCATCTGTATTATCCTTAAGCCTTGTGGAGCATTGCCTTGTGCCCAGGGAGAGCTGTCACCTCTGTCACCTCCCATGGGTGCACCCAAAGGTGGCCCTGGCCCTGCCCTTTCCCTCCTGAGCATCATCCCAAGCTGGCTCCCACCACAACATCCTCAGCTATTTTTATGGTGTTTTAGACCCATCCAAATGCTGTTCCCCAATCTAGATTTGGGTGTTATTTATCCACCCAAAACACAGCCCCTTTACCTCTTTGCTCTTACTGAATTTTGTGTAGCTCACTCAAAATAAACACCATGAATTTATTGTTTCTGATTATCTGCCTTCCAAAGAGCTGGCACTCCTCACAGCCCAGGGTTATCCACACACTTTCTAACACACTCTCGAGTCTATCATTGAGTTGCTAATGTAAATTTTGCATCTATGGGGACTGGGAGCCCCTTGCAGCCTGGCAGGGAATGCCTGAAAACAGCTGGAGGGGTGCAGGATTCCTCGCCTCTGTTGTGCCCCCACTTTATAACCTCACCTGGATCAGGTTTCCTTTGTTTGCAAAGTCGTCAACCAAGACGGTGCTAGGAGCCTCCTCTGAACGAGGCTCTGTCACAGCTACGGCTTCCCTGCATCCTTCCCTCCCTCCATCCTTCCCTCCCTCCATCCTCCCCTCCCTCCATCCTCCCTTCCCTCCATCCTTCCTTCCCTCCATCCTCCTGGCTGGTTCTCCTGTCAAAGAGTAGGAAGAATTGACAGGAATCTGCTCTGGAAAAATCCCCGTTGGCAATTTCTCTTCCCTTGCTTTCCCTCTGATCTAATATTTCTAAATTCCTTAACAATTTGCACTGGTAGCTTTCTGGCTGCTGTGATCCAGGTCATGGCTGGGATGCCCTGGGCACTGCCTGGACACTCTGCCTGATTTCTGTCCTGTCCTGTCTTTGCTGACCCCAAACTGGGACCAGTTTGGTGCATCTGATTCACCAGTTCTTTGGTGGGTGAAGGCTGGCTGGCACAAGAGCTGCCTGTTCCCAGTGCTGGCTGCTGCAACACCTATGGGTTTGTCCCAGCCCTGGAGGGCAATTCTCCAGGTAGAACACTCCAGGGATATCTGGGAGAAACTCCCTGCTCTTTGAGGATGTTGCAGAGCCTTTCAATGCCATGTCAGAGGTTAATTGTGTTTAAGTATTTGGCGCTTGGCAACATTTAGGGAGGACAGAGAAAACATAAGGGACCGGCGTATGTTCCCAAACGCTCCATAATGATGTCAGCCGAGGAAGATTTCCATAGGAGCCGGAGCATATGGCACGCTTTAGCACTGCAATCATCTGCCAGGACATGTGCTGTCACCTAATTACACACCCACATTTTGTCTCCTGTGCTTTACATTTTGCCTGATTCCCTGCAGAGGCATCAGCCGTGGGATTTTCAGGTGGAGCACTGGACGTTGCTCCGTCAGAGCAGTGGGACATCCCAGACAAGGACAGCGGTGTCCCTGAGGGCGTCTCCTGGGCTCAATCTCCATGTGTGCTAGTTGATGTCTGCGAGCTTGCCGAGGAGCTAATGCACCTCTTAGCTCCCATGTGGCCAAAATCCAGCTGGACAGACTCCTGTGGAGATAAAATGCAGGGGATAAGAGCAATCAGAGCAAAGAGATATCTGTTTAACACAGCACCAGTTCCAAGGTGACACTCTGTTCCACATCATTCCTACATGCTCGTCCAACTTGTTCTTAAAGATTTCCAGTGACGTGGACTCCTGTGCTTCCCCAGCTAATCCATACTCCTGCTTAATTAACCTTGTAATCGGAAAGATTTCCTTAAGCCTCCCTCAAATGTGCTGCACTTTAATTCACCCCTCCTTGTCCTGCTTGCAGTGGCCGTGGAGAACTGTCTCTGAAGGGCTGTTGTACCTCTGAAGACTGGTGGAAGCCCTTCCCTCAGTCTTTTTTTCCCCATTTCCTTCAGACTTCAGGTTTTCCTGACCTCTGATCACCTTTGTCTCACCCCTTTGGGCTCTGATCAGTTTGTTTGCACCCTTCTCCCATGGTTTCTTTCCAGTGGTGACCCTTGCCAAACGAAGACCTCATTTACCTTAAATCCAACAATTGTCCCAACTCATCCCTTTTTTAATGGCTTTTTCAGGAAAGAAAATACCAGTGGCTCTCATGGCCAGTGAAGAGGGGGACGGACATGGTGATGGAGAAGATGAGGATCTGCCCATCACGGTGGGATTTCACGGAACCCAGAATGGAATCCCAGAATGGTTTGGGTTGGAAGGAACCTTAATGCCCATCCAGTTCAACCTCCTGACGTGGGCAGGGACAACTTCCTCTATCCCAGGTTGCTTCAAACCCCATTCAACCTGGCCTTGGACACTGCCAGGGATGGGGCAGCCACAGCTTCTCTGTGCCAGGGCCTCCCCACCCTCACAGGGAAGAATTTCTTCCCAATATCCCATCTAACCCTGCCCTCTTTCTTCATTCCCGACTGCCTCCAACCGTGGCCTTCTAGTACGAAAAACAGCATTTCCAAAGTGGGGGGGGGGGGAAAAATCTCTAATGATCCAAATGTTTTGCACTTGGAGTTTGATTTCAGTGATATTTTCAGGGCAGCTTTGTTTTTAGTGTGCCTCGTTTTGAAAGGACGAGAACATTTTGTGCTGATGAAATTGTTCGGCTTAATTGCACGCTAAAAGCATGTTGATGTTTATGTTGTGTGAGTATTAATTTTAATCTCCAATATTAATCAGCAGCAATGTAAACAATGTATCGAGTATTATCTTTGCCAGGTTGCATTTGTATATAATTTAATATTTACAACAGGTGTTTAATATTTTATATTATGTGATAATGTTTCTCTGCTATTGCTCATCAGGGACATGAAAAGACATAAAGGCTCCCAATAGCAGCCAGGGCATTTGGATTAAACATCTGGAGCATTTTTTTCTTGGGGGAACAGCAGTGAAGCACTAGAGCACATTTTTGGGGGCAGGGAGGAATTGGTGTGACCTCAGCTGTCACACCAGTTGGTTGTCCCCATGTGACCATCACCCCAAAACCCTTTTAGCCCCATTTTCTCGATGAGGAAGGGAAATTCTAGAAGTGTCAGCCTGTGGGAGGGACTTATGATAAAATAGCTCTGAAAACTCATATATTTGATTGTCCTGATGGAACTATTTCCTTATTTTGCAGAAAACAAAGAAGATTAAAGGCAAGATCTGGACTGGCCAAATTTTGCTTTGATTGGGACATTGGGGTCCTTGAAGTAGCTTATAAATGAACTGCTCAGAAAACCATGGTCCAATTTCTCCTGCTCCCAGAGTCAGATAAAATTTAGCCATCATTCCTTGTCAGGACTGAAGACCATATATCCAACTTGCCTCAAGATCAAGGCTGAAAACATCTGCATAAGAAATTATTTTTTACCTGTAAAACTGGTATTTATCCCTCAGGTCTGCTCTGTGCCTGGAACACCCAGCACATGCACAGCGCGGGAGCCGTGGCCATTTTCACCCCAAATTTGTAAGGCAGAAAGACCTGCTGTGATCCAAAATACAAAATAACCTGGTCCTAGTAAATTTAGTGGAGATGTCTATTCTTCAAGACATGGCTCTTGATTCCCAGCTCTAGGGAAGAGCAATCCACACTATTTTCTTCCAAAATTATTTTGAGATCTCATGGAAAGGCTTATGTAAGAGCTAAACAGCATTTTTATTTTTCATGCATGAACCACTTTGACGTTTTTTGACTTTTAAACTAGAAAGGGTTTTTTTTATTATTGTTATTATTTTCCAGGAAGCCATTTAGTTAAATTATATTTTAATAGTGTTTCAACAGACTCTAGTACAGGAAATAAAGTAGTCACAAGTTATGCACCTAAGCACTGATTTGCATTATATTTCCCCACCAAAAAAAAAAAAATATTCATTGTTGCTATGAAACCAGAGGTTTTGCTTAGATCAGATCATTTTGTTCTCATGTCATGGATAGAGGGGCTGAATGAACAATGTACTGCTAATGGTGTTCACTTTAAATCTCCTTAAAGGAACCTTTCACCTCCCAAATTTTCCAAACAAATAAGGTCTTTTTTAAAAAGGTTTTGGTTAAGTTCAGTGCTCCTGAAAGTTCCTCCTGGGAGAGGCAGCAAGAGGGGTGCTGAGGCTGTGTGTCGGTGTGGAAATCTGAGTTTTGCAATGATTTATGTCTTGGTTAAGTTGAGGTCTGGTTTTTGCTGATGCATCAGTTCCTTCCTTCAGTGGGGGGGGGCTCTTGAGAATCCTCCTGCTCCTGCTGGGAGCCCAGAGTGGACCCAGGATGCTGATGGTGAGATGATGGTAATAAGAATAAAACTTTTGGTTAAACAGCTTTTTCTGGTTGCCTTTTGGAAGAGAAAACTGTGGTTACAAAAGATTCACTCGATTCCTCGAGTTGGGTCTTTAAGTGGGAAAAAAAAAAAGGTGAAATTCTGGGCTAAAACTTCCTTTGGGTGATGATGTGTCAGGCCTTGGGCAAGGCAAGCAGCTTCTCTACTTCTTTTGGCTGCTTGTGTGTAGGTACAGTGGGCAGATATCTCTATAACATATATATCAATATCTAAATCTAAAAGATATAGATATGTACAGTGTGCATCTATCTATATAATCCATATATCAATATCTATTTCTAAAAGAGGGATTTATGCATGATATATATGTAAATATATACGTATAGTATATAGTTGAAATTCTAACAAAAATTCTTGGATATAGGAACATATATATGTGTGTATATATGTGTGCTTGTGTCTATATATATATTAATATTTATATTTATATAATAGCATATGAACCCATATATATTTATATATACATATAATAGCATATATATTTATATATACATACAACAGCACACACACACACACATACATATATTTATATATGGTGTATATATATATATATATATATATATATAGTCCTGGAAAAGGACTCAAAGACAGCAATTTCCTCTTGCCCCTGCCCTCATTTATTGCTAATTGTGGATGATGGATTGCATTTATATGGCTCCCTCTAATCTCTTTCCTTAAACACAAATATATCTCTGTAAGAATTCCTTGGGAAGAGCTGTGGGCAGAAAGCTAATTCAGGCTCCGTGCTGATTCATATTCCTTGCTCGCCACAGACATAACAGTGATGGGCTTGTGGAAGTTGGTGCTTGCAGAAAACCCCCACCTGTTTGAGGGAGCAGCTCTGGGGTGTCTTGTCCTTCCCCTGTTATCAGCACTGGGTGGCTGCAAGAATAGAGCCTGTGTAACAGCCCGGGAATGGGAAACGAGGCACAGCAGCCAAAACGGGAATGAAAGTCTCTTTTTAGCTGCTGAACAGAAGATGGGAGTTAAAATATGCAAGTCCATGACGGAGCCAGAAAAATGTGTGCTTTGTTAAAATTAACTGGTGAGGGCTGCTCCCCATCCTTCCTCCTCAGCCACGGCAGGAACACCACGGTTCCTCTCCAGTTTTGGGCTCATCTCGTGCCAGCTTCTACCCTTGGGTTGGAGGCACTGGGTGCTGCAAGCTGCAAAAATCTAAAAATTTCCCCAAATACCCATCCTGAAGATACACATCTATATATATGTGTGCATGCACATATAAAAATATATACACACACATATATACACACACACACACACACACACGTAAAAATAAACACATGTATATACATATTTACAAGTCCTCAGCTGCTCTGTTTGCAAAATAAAGTTCCAGTCTAACTAAAAAAAAAAAAGAGCAGAAAAATCGACAGCGAGTAAACCTGGAGTTGCTCTGAGGGAAGTGATGCTGCCTGGAAAATCAATATGTTTTTAGGGCTGCCTTTGCTGGTGTAGCCATGAGTCACGTCAGGAGTTACCTCCAGCACCTGTGGCAAATTCACTGTCTTGGCTTGGACTGAATTTGCAGGGAGCCCGAGGGAACAGCCCCGAATTTTAACCTGGTTCCTACCCCTGCTGCATTAAAGAGGAGAATCGTTAACTACAACTTAGCTCATTAAAAGAGGGATGAAAGGAGAGGGCAGCTCAGAGGGAGGGGAATTAACTCAGCAGGGAGCAAGGCAAGGGGTAGAGATGAAGAGGGATGGAAAACCCACAATGTGGGGCTCCGGGAGCTGGTTGGGAGGACACATTCACAGGGAGCTCTTACAATTTAGGAAATGCTTTTTCTACTCTGGCCACAAGATTTTCCATAGTGGAGGGATACCTGAGAGTAACTTGGGATAAGCTTCACGCCACAAACCCACAAATCCAAATGGGCTTCTTTGAGGCTCTTCAGAAACTCTGGCATTAAATTTCCAGTAGTTTTACTGGTTCAACTGGTGGTCTTGTACAGATACAGAGCAGACAGCTGAGGATAAGGTGTTCCTTTTCCCTTTTGCATCCTTGAAGAAAACCCCCTGTAAGAAAACGTCCTCAGCTTTTGGGGCAGGAAAGGAGCAAGATCCATGTTTCTCCTGTGAAACCAGTGCTAATTCCTGGCTGCTTTGGATGAGAGCAGGAGAGAGATTAGGGGATATATGAAGTGTAGTTTTGTGATCACAGCGAACTTTTGGGTTTGCTGCACCGGGCTGTGGCACACAGGGTGGCTGTTTATATCTCCACTAGGTTAAATCAGCATCATTATCCCTTTAGGAATGAGCAGATATTACCATGCTGCCTCTTAAAAAAAAGCAATTACTGTATCCATTGGGCAGTACATTAATTGACACCGTTTAATTACAGCCTAATTTATCTCTGAATGAAATACATTTAACATTTCCAGTGTATTATTCCATTCAATTACTGCAAATCTCTGTCCGTTTGCTGCCACAGACGAGCTGGGTTGGCAAAGCTGGGCACACACACCAGCAAACACTCGGCTTTTCCCCTCCCATTCCTGGGGAATCAGCTCCAAACTCAGCCCCAGCAGCCTGATTTCTGTCTCGGGTGGCTTTCCCAAGCTTTGGTGGAGGTGGGATGTTTTCCAGCCATGCCCAGATACCCAGGGCTGAGTTCAGCATGGCTGCTGCTGGGAAGGTGCATTTCTGCAGGTGTCAGAGCCCTTTGGGAAGCTCATGCCCAGTGGGATGCCTCCTCCTTGGAAAAGCTCCCAGCATGTTTCCATAGTAGGCACTTACAGGAGGTCAGGTTTGGGGCCATCAAGTGAATCTCAGATCAAGCTGATATAGGACTTGGGAAGAGGCTGAAACATCCTTAAGGGATGTGAGATGATATCCCAGCCCTACTGACCTCTGATACTGACCTATCCCCCTCCTACTGAGGTCAGAGAGGAGTTGATGGCCACAGCCCTGGGACTGGGGTTTCTGCTGGAGCCTCTGGTGAGGTCTCCAAGGTAGACCTGGAGTGAAGCCAAGCTGAAATCCAACCATGGCCCATCATTTTAGTCCTTCCAGCAGAGCTGCATCATCTAATCCCAGAATTGGAAGGCACCTTAAAGACACCCTTGTTCCAACCCCCTGCCATGGGCAGGGACACCTTCCACTAGGCCAGGTTGCTCCAAGCCCCGTCCAACCTGGCCTTGCCCCAAAATATTGCATTTCACAAAATTCCTTGTGTTTTCAGCCACAGAGGTTCAACAAACGAAATAAGCACGGGAAGATTTGCCAATCTGGCATAAATTTGTGCAGAAAGAACTTTCTAGCCAAGGACAGACAATTTGCTGTCCGTGCTGCTAACTAGTCACAAGAAACGTGCCTGTCTGACGAGTCTGTGACTAAGGGACCACTAAAACGGGGTTTTAAAATAAATAAATGAATGAATGAATGAATGAATAAATAAAGAAATAAAATGTGCCTTTGGCCATATGTTCTTAAAGCCCATCCCATTCCAGCCTCCTGCCATGAGCAGGGACACCTTCCACTATCCCAGGTTGCTCCAAGCCCCGTGCAACCTTGCCTGGAACACTTCCAGGGATGGGGCAGCCACAGCTTCTCGGGCTTGTGGCACTCCCTGGGCTCTCACCCAGGCTTGCTGTAGCACAGAGCTGTGGGAAATGGGAGAGAGGATTCCATGGCTTTGGGAATACAAAGGACAAACACTGCTGAAAGAATAACACTTTTGTGCAGCAAACCAGAAGACACACAGCTGCCCACTGGAAGACTTTTAAATATATGACGGCCATTAAGCACACAATCACAGTCTCGCAAAGTGCGGCGTGAGAGGGAGGTTTTATTTTATGATTATAATTATTTTCTGTTATATTGGCATTTTCTGAGCAGCCTGAAATTGGGCAGGAAGCTCAGGGGAGTCTGAGAAACGACACGGGCAAAATTCCTGCTGCTTTTGCCCTAAGCTACAAACCTCTCTGTGTTAAACATGTTTTCTTTAAACACAGATGCCCTCACTGCTTCATCCTGGGGCTATGAAATATTCAGGCATTGTGAAGAGAAGGAAGACAGCCCCTTTTCCAGCAACTCTCCAGCTCTGTGGCAGCTCTGTGCAAGCCCTGGCTCCAGAGCACGGATTGGAGCACATGCTGAAGTCCCAGTGATTTCACCTTTACTAAACAGGTTTGCCTTAAATACATGTTTAAGGTTAGGCATTTTCTAGACTGGGACCTTAAAGATAATTTTGTCCCAACCCCTTTCCATGGGCAGGGACACCTTCCACTAGAGCAGGCTGCTCCAAGCCCTATCCAACCTGGCCTGAAACAATTCCAGGGATGAAGCAGCCACAGCTTCTCTGGGCACCCTGTGCCAGGGCCTCACCACCCTCACAGCCAAGAATTCCTTCCCAATCTTTAGCATCTTTGAACTACTTGCCAAGTGGGCTTCCTTGCAAAGAAAAATCACTTTTCATTCCAGGTTAAGCAACACTGTTCCTTTTCTTCTCCAGCCTCGCAGTTTCTTTTTCATTATGTCTGGGAGAAGGGAACACAAATAGAGACACAGGAGAAACCTGACAGTATTCAGCCTAATAGGGAATACGGGACAGCATTTTGCTTTTAGATGTGTACTGTGCCTCTCATCTTTATTAGAGAAGTTGACAACAGAGCTTATTTCTCTGTGTGATAAATCCACTGTAGTAAAAGGCTGTTCCCAGATGGCAATAGCTGGCACATGGGAGTAAACACAGATATAAGCAAAACATCAAATACTCCCAACCAAAACTGTTGGCTGGTCAAAAATTCTTCAGTTTTAATGGTGTGCGAAACGCCACGTGAAACACATTCTCTCAGTAAAAATCGTGGGGGATGTTATTTTCAAATGAACTCTTTAATTAAGAGGTTTTTTCTTTAGCCTAAAAGTTTTCGCTTGGTCCTGGATCAGCAGAAAAAAGCCAACACTGCTGATCCTAGAAAGATGTCCCAGGAGTACTGGAAAACTGGGGGTGGGTGGTGGCAGGGATAATTTAGGCTATAAAGTGCTAATGACTTACTGGGATCATCAGAGCGTTTGTTTGGGTTCCTTTGGCTACAAATACCTTTGCCATGAAGACAGAGAACTGCTTTCAGCCCGGGGAAAGCCAGGCTGGATGCAGAGGCTGTGCCTGTGGAGGTGTGGTGGGAGCAGCGCTTTGCCCTCCGAGGCACGGACGCTTTCACAGCTGTAACAAGCTTTTCGAAGCAGGTTAAATCTCCTGCTCTTCATTCCTGTATCGTCCATAGCCCCTTTGTTTCACACTGGGATGGTGTCCCTCACATTCCCAGCCTGCATGGGAGGTGGGCAGGGTGGGAAATTTGAGCTGTGTCCTCCCCTTCCTCCCTTTTGCCACGACTTTCTCCTGCTTCTGGCTGCGAGTCTAATAAAACACAAACCCGGTGCATTATGCAAAGCCTTTAATTTAAAATCCTATCCATAAATCCGGTCAGTTTTATTTTACCATAGATGGGGTTTTAGCTATATTTGCTGTTTTGCTTTTTTTTTCCCCCCTAGGATTTCTGCTCTGAATCCTCTTGGACCTGTGATTGGGGTTTGCTCTGGGGAATGTTTGCCCTCACCCTCCTGCCTTCATACTCCTCCCCTGTGTAAATTCTTCCATGCAGCCACAGAAATGTGCTATATATTGTTTTTGTGCTATATATTGCTTTTGTGCTATATATTGCCTCTGTGTTATATATGCTCTGTCTGCTGTACATGGCCTGTGTGCTGTGTAGCCATATATTAGCATCCCAAATACATTTACATTCCATAATTGTTATGTGGAATCCTACAACGGTTTGGGTTGAAAGGGAATTTAAAGCCCATCTGTTCCAACACCCTTGCCATGGGCAGGGACACTTCCCACCACACCAGGCTGCTCCAAAACTCACCCAACCTGGCCTTGAACACTCCCAGGGATTTGCTTAGAACCTCCCAGGTTTGGTTTATTTTACGGAGGCAGCCCCCTAGGCCTGTCCTCGGGCACACCCCAGCCTCCTGCCTGCAGCAGGCCGAGTGGTTTTTCTGAGGAAAACAGTCCAATATCAGCTCTGGCTCCCGCTCAGAGCGTATTAGTGGATGGATTACATGTAATGCAACCCATTATGCAAGGCAGCCGGGATTGCAGCCGGGATTACAGCCCGATAACCCCCTGGAAATGCAGGTTTAGCAGCCCTGGGTGAGGGCTGGGACTGTGAGGCCGCTCACGTGTGGGGTCTAACGCCTCAGGCCCCGCGGGGTTTAGCTCCCACTGCAAATAAAAAAGGGAGCTGGGCCTCCTGCGTTCCCTCCCCGGGGATACCCCTCAGGGCAGGGTGCCTCGAGAAGGCATTTCATGGAATCACAGAATCTGCTGAGCTGGAAGGGACCCACAAGGATCAGAGTCCAACTCCTGGCCCTGCACAGACACCCCAACAATCCCATCCTGTGCATCCCTGAGAGCGTTGCGCAAATGCTCCTGGAGCTCTGGCAGCCTTGGGGCCGTGGTCATTCCCTGGGGAGCCTGTTCAGTGCCCAACCACCCTCTGGATGAAGAATATTTTCCTAACATCCAACCTAAACCTCCCCTGACTCAGCTCCAGTCGTTCCCTTGGGTCCTGTCACTCATGAGGGCATGAGTGTTGCCCCTCTGCTTCCCCTTGGGAAGATGTTGAAGGCTGCAATGAGGTCTCCCCTCAGTCAATGTTTCAACTCCTGCTGCACATCCCAGTGGAAATGATGTGGGATAAATCCCTGCCTTGGGGTGCAAAGCCTTTTTACAGCATCCTTGGTGAATCCTCCCTCCACTCAGTCCAGAATTACACAGCTGGGACGAGGCCTGCCATAAAGTTGTGATGTCTGTGTGACTTTTTTTTCTCCTTTTTTTCCCCTCCAATCCAAATCCACTAACTATTTTTATCCCTGAGCTATCATAGCTTTGTCCTTTGCCTTTTTGGAGTAGCATGCTAATTGGGTTGGAACAGAGGCTTTCATTACCAAAAGCAATAGCTCACAAACAGAGTGGCACCAATTATTTCCCAGCCAAATGCAGGATTGTTTAATGCAAGGCTGGATTTTGAAGCCAGTGGCACAGAGGGATGGGGATGCCCCACTGGCCTGGCTATGGGGTCACAGGGATGGTGATAATTATCTGAGAGAGGGACATAAGCAGGGCACAGAATGCTTTTCAGGTAGGATTTTGGGGGCTGAGGAGGTGTCAGATTTGATGAAAGGTGACTTGCTGCAGAATCCAGACAATGTCAGGATTTCCTGAGGCTGAGGTATGACCTGTTCAAACCTGTGTGTGTCTGTAGTGGAATATGAGAGAACCTGGAACTGCAATGGTTATAGGTAATGGAAGAGCTGGTGGGGATGTTAATCTTCCTGCTTTCATAGAATCATAGAAGAGTTTGGGTTGGAAAACCTTAAAGCTCATCCAATTCCACCCCTTGCCATGGGCAGGGACACCTTCCACTATCCCAGGTTGCTCCAAGCCCCGTCCAACCTGGCCTCGGACACTTCCAGGGTTGAAGCTTCTCTGTGTAACTTGTGCCAGGGCCTCAACACCCTCAGTCAAGAATTTCTTCCTGATATCCCATCTAACCCTGCCCTCTGGCAGTGAGAAACCATTTCCCCTTGTCCTGTCCCTCCATCCCTTGCTCTAAGTCCCTCTCCAGCTCTCCTGGAGCCCCTTTAGACCCTGGAAGGGGCTCTGAGCTCTCCCTGGAGCCTTCTCTTCTCCAGGTGAACACCCCCAGCTCTCCCAGCCTGGCTCCAGAGTAGAGGGGCTCCAGTCCTTGGAGCATTTCTGTGGCCTCCTCTGGACTCACTCCAGTAGATCCATGTCCCTCTTATGTTTGAGGCCATGGAATTAAGCGTAAGGTTAAGCTTAATTACATCTCTCTATCAGACATCAGGATGAAACCTCTCAGGAGGGATGGAGCACTCGAGGGTTGCTGCTTTCCAGCCTCAAAAGCAATGGGGGTTTTTTTCCAGCCCAACCCGCCCAGTCAGCCCAGCAGCACTCGGCCCCTTCCCAAACTGGGACCAGAGGATGCAAATGGTAAAGTCACTAATGCATAGAGAAGAACCAAAATATCCTACAGAGGAATGATTTGGGTTGCCAACACCTCTCCAAGTTGGCCAGAAGAGTGCAAGCTGCAGAGCAGAGGCTGTAAAAGATCCTCGATCCTGGGGAAACACTGATCTGAGCTGCTGTAGGGTATTAGGAGAGTACAAAGCTGGGCTATGGAGTAGGGATAGAAACCCCCGGGCTGCCTGGTGCCTGCAGAGCCAGACCTTTGCTAATTCCTGACCCCTGTGCAGCTCCTGCAGGGAACCCAGGGGGTGAGGACAGATGCTCTGCTCCCGCAGGAACACCCGACACGTCGGGTTTTGTCCTCCCGGAGAGTTGCTCCTGGAGATGGGGAGAGAGGGAAAGCAGTGAGGAATCGTCTGTGATTAATCAAATCAGAGCACACGTGTCCGCAGGGATCAGATCAGCCCCGGACGGGGATGTTCAGCGCCGCCGTGCAGGATTAAGCCCCCTTCTGTCTCCTCCAGCACCTTGCACTGATGCTGGCCACAGCCAGATATTTCTGGGGAAGGTGTAAGAAGTCTGGGAGCAGTCAGACACCCCCTCACTCTCAGTGTTTTCTCTCCTCTGCGTCTCTGCCCTATTTCTCTGCCATGCAAAGGGGACTGTGATGGGTGCTGTGCTCCAGGCTGCAGGGTGAGCTCTGTGTGCCGGAGGCTTTCATTATTTCTTTTTGGTTCTGAGTTGCAGCTGCCAGAAGATGCTGCATTTGGGGCTGGTGGCTGAGGTTGCAACGTGACCCATGACACCAGGGACGTGGTGGAGATGGTGGGCTCTGAGACTTTGGCTGTGCTGCTCGCTCCTGGGGACACCACACTGGCCCAACCTCTTGTCCAGGAGCACGGACATGGACTTACAAAGTCCAGCCAGCTCAAGGAGGGGAGCAAGGCAGGGAGTAGAAGCACTTTTCTGCATTTATTTTGTATTTGAAATTCTCCCTGGCAGCTCATACTCGCCAGGTTAAATCCCTTTCCCTCTTTCTCTTGGCACTAAGCCCACTGGAGGCAGAGCTGCAGCCCCAGCTCTGTCCCCAGCCATGGTCTCAGAGGACACGGACATGGATTTTTCCGAGTTGTCCCCTCCAGCAAAGGCAAATGACAGGTGAAGCCCAGGAGTGGCCAGCTGGGGACAGGCACGGGGTCTGCACTGTGTGCTGCTGCCTCCATGGATAACCTGAACACCGTCGCAGCCCCAGGGCAGGATCTTGTCTCCATCCCACCTTACTGCCCTCCTTGGCACATGGATCCTGCCATTCTCTGGAGGGTGAAGGGCTGGTGCCCATCACGCTGCTGCTGCTGCTGCTGAACCTCCTCGACTGCAGCTTTGCTGTAGAAATGCTGGGTTTTTCTCTCCAGAAAAAAAGATTCATATTTTCTTAGATCTGCAAGGCTAATTGAGCAGAGGAATTGATTACCACGGCCATGAAAAATGTCTTATCTCTTTAAGTCTATAAAGGATTCACGCTGATGTAGTTACGAAATCCCTGTGAAGGTCCTGAGGTGTGTTCTGCCAGAGACCAGAGTTGCTGGTGGGGTCCCCTCCCTTGAGAAACACAAAATCCAGGGAGCTATGCCCATTGCCTGATGTCTCCCCAGCAGGGAGCTGTGATTTCTGTCTCAAGTGGCTCCATGTTGCTCCAATCAGCAGGACTTTTCCTTGTCCATAGTGGTGGAGAACACAGAGGCAGCTTTTTATTTGCTGGGATGAGGCTGATGCTGGTGTGTCTCAGCTCACCACTGCTGTTCACCCTTTGTTCTCCTCTACCCCTTGGCCTGAAAACGTGGGACTTGCCAATCCGAAACATGCTGGAAGCACTGAGATACTGAGACACTTAGATTCACAGAATCACAGAATGATTTGGGTCGGAAGAGATCTCTTAAAGCTCATGTTGTTCCATCCCCTGCCGTGGGCAGGGACACCTTCCACTATCCCAGGCTGCTCCACGCCCCATCCAACCTGGCCTTGGGCACTTCCAGGGATGGGGCAGCCACAGCTTCTCTGGGCAACCTGTGCCAGAGCCTCACCACCCTCATAGGGAAGAATTTTTTTCCTGATGTCTCATCTAGACCTGCCCTCCTTGAGTCATTTCCCTTTGTCCTGTCACTCCATCCCTTGTCCAAAGTCCCTTTCCAGCTCTCCTGGAGCCCCTTTAGGCACTGGAAAGGGCTCTAAAGCCACTCTGGAACCTTCTCCAGGTTGAACAGCCCCAGCTCCCAGGCTGTCTCCAGAGCAGAGGGGCTCCAGCCCTGTGATCACCTTCATGGCCTCTCCATGGTTTCTGGGCTCCAGGAGGAAATACAGTGAGAGGCACCATCCCCTGATTTCTTCAGACAGCTCTGATGTTTAAACTCTGCCTTTTGCTCTGAACCTCATCAGCCCTTTCTGACACACACGTCTGTGCAGAGCCACATGGAGAAGTACAGGCACCAAGTATTACAAAGCCAGACTTTGGGACATTCTATGTGTTTAGGATGAATCCTGGGCCATTAGCAATTGCTCCTTTCTTTTTTTTTTTCCACCAGGATAATATCAGCAGCCTAAGTGGATGCTTTCTGTTTAATTTTTTTCCCTGTATTCTTTGTGGTGACAACCACATAGTGAGCAATCCATGTGCTCCAAACAAGATAATGCAGAGATACAGCAGACCCCCTGCTTGGCTGGAGATTGCTGGATAATATATGGCATTCTGGTGAGATAATAACCTGAAATGGAGTGAGTTTTTCTCCCTGCAGCATTTACATCAAATACTTCAGGTAGCCCTTTGTGGACAGAGAAGTCAGAGGTGGTATCATCTGACTGGAGAACAGAAAAGACTTGAAATAGGGGGATAAAGAGCTAGTCATTGAGATGATTTCATTTTCTTGAGCTTGCAAGGCTTGGGAGGCTGTGGGATGAAAGGAGATGGAGGGAATAATTGGAGTTATGAAGTGTGGGCAGCGAGCTTGCTGCTGGGGGAGTTAATGAGCTATATGAAAATTAAATCCCCGGCACGAGAACTTGCTATGAGGATGCTCCCCCTTGGTTTTTTTCCCCTGCTGGCTGCCAGCAGGTACTAGAAAATGGGATTTTGCCATAGATGACGCCAGGCCAACCTGCTGTCACCAGATTTCTTTCTTCGAAAGGGAGCAGAGCTTCTAGGCAAGGCAAATGCAGTGTCTGGAGTCTGCCTGCCTTCCCTAAACCACTGACTGTGTGCTGGCAGGAGATTGCAGAGGGAGTCTGAGGGTCAGTGTTGCTACTGTGGCCTGGGGAACGGCTGTGAAAGCAAGGGGGTGGGTTAGGGGTGATGTAAAACAGGGCAAATGCCATATTGCAAAGGGTGAGCTCAAGAATTTGGGAGATGAAGCAGATTTTCTGCTGAACTGAGGGCTTGTGAGTGGAAATTAAAAGGAGAACAAAGGCCTTGGTGCATTCCCTATGTGCCATTGATATGGGATGCTGCTGAGAAAAAGGAAAATGTGACCCTAAAGCGTAATAAGGAAAATGAAGATGAGGAAATATTTAAGGATTCTGCTAAATTCTGGGGAAGCCTCTTTGGGAATGTGCCACAGAGTTCTGGTGTTTGCCCCTAAAAAGGGTGAGATTAAATCGCAGCAGATGCAGCACAGGGGCGTTGGGAAGGGCAGGGGAAAAGGAACCTATTTTAGGCAAGGAGCTGAAAAATATCATCTGTGTTTGGCCAAGGATGTTGGGAGAGGACGTGATGCCTGTCTATAAATACAGAGGGAATGTAAACACCAGGGAGGGAAGCAAACTGATTTAACTGGAAGGGCCGTGTCAGCAGAAAACCAAATCGCTCTGAAGCGGGCAGGAATAAATCTGAGAGGGGATCAGCACACGGCCGTGGGATCCTGGGATGGCTGGGGCTAATAGGATTGTTGGGGGTGAAAGACCTCAAAACTAATTTTGAGGCAGAGCTTGTTAAACTGATGAAAGATCTGACAGGGCCGTTTTCTGCTGGCAGCAAAGTGGGGGCTGAGCTGGGGAATCCTTTTGGGGGTGTATTACTGTGAGCTCCCTGACGTGCATCCACAACATCCCAGTGACCCTGAGCTTATGGTAATAGGAGTAGGGACTATTCATGGCACCACAGGATTCTTTATTTGTATTTTCCATGTCTGTCCCATGCTATTTGTAAAAAAAGAGGAATATATGAAATTAATACTGGAATATCTGAAAATGCCTCCTTGCACCAGGCTGGATGGATATCAGGATTAGCACGGGGGCTTCCACCAAGGTCCCTGCTGTAGGTACAAAGGAGCTTGTGAGGGTCCTGTGCTGATGAGCAGAAGATGCTCATGGTGAGGGATGCTCAGCCCTGTCTGAGACAAGGATGTGTGGGCACAAACCCACTCTGAGCTGCTGCATATTGCTCCTATCATGGGAACCACAATATTGCATTAGCACCTTATGGTAGCAGACCAGAAATGGGCAAAAATTTACTTTTTTCTCAGTTAGTCTGAGCATTTCCTGCAACCTGAGAGCCTCCAGACAGATGGATCAGAAAACTCTTGGTGTTTTTTGGGATAGGCCCTTGCAGGGAGGTTTGTGGGCTGCCAGCCACGCTTGAAATTTTGGAAAGGGTCGTGCGAGGGAGGTAGGAGAGGCTCCCCTGGGGCAGAAGGGTGTTTGTTCTGCAGCAGGAACAGACCCAGGAATGATTTCCCTACTTTTTTCCCCTAGGCATTTCAGTTTTGTTAATCAGACGAAGCTCGCAGAAGTGTTAATTCGTTGGGCTGGAATTAACCTTGTGGTGAGGGTGTTTGGATAAAGCCTTTGGGAGGCTGTGCTGCTTGGACACAAAAGGGGTTTGCTGAAGCTTATGTGGGGTCACAGTGGCCTAATTAGGATTTAGGAGAAATGGTACTTTTTGTAAATGGGTTTTTAGGTAAAGGAAGGAGGTGGCTGGAATGTGCTGTTAGATGTGGAGTGTAGCATGAAATGAGCATGTAAATGAGATGACTCTTATTAGAAAAGAGCAAGTTTGATGAACAGTTCCTGAGAGCTTTCCCTGGAATGATGCCTTTGACTTCTGCCTCCTGCCTTATTATGGCAGGACAAGGAGGCTGGGAGGATGGGAGGGATAATGAACTGCGGGGAACACTGGGAGAGCACAGCTTTGATGCTGGCAATAAGCAGCAACCATTTCACCTCTGAGCCCAGCACTGGTAAATCTGAGCATCATCCCAAAATTCATCTGCTTGGGAATATGGCAAAACCACCATCAGGCCCAGGGGGCTGAGGTTTGGCTGCAAGTTATGGTCAGTGTTGGTGGAGGTTTTTGGCAGGGCTCATATCTAGGGCCCTGCTGGGGCTGGCATGGGCAGGTGAGTCTCTCCTGGGTGTGCTCGTGGTCAAGCCCAAGGTTGCGTGGGAAGTTCTTCCCAGCATCTCCCAAAATTCTCCCCAGGAGCATCCCAGCACCCAGGCCTGCCGCAAGCTATGGTGGAGAACAAGCCCAGAGTTACCTCCTGCACTTGGGATGAAGCAGTGCTGTTTTTTTCTGCCTAAAATAGTCTTGACTATTAAGCCTCGAGCCCTAGACCTTCTCAGCCTGACGACAGCACTTCAAGATGATTCCCCTTGAGCTCTCTACTTGCTGAAACAACCTGTGTGTGCTGGCTGTGTGTGCTCCAGCCCAGCCGAGCACAAAGGCTCCAGGGATGAAAACAAAATCCCATTTGTCTTTCCTGAATGCAAACAGTTGGAGGATCAGAGGTATCCATCCCATTTAGAAGCAGGTTAGAGCAATTTTCAGGTGCAGGGGATGCATTTTGCTGAATAAGGTGGGTTTTGTTACCACTCCTGCAATTGAAGATGAAAATCTTGCTTCTCATCAGCTGCCTTCCTGAATTTGGTGATCACCTCCTCTGGTTTATTGGAAGTAGGCTGACAGACATGGGGAGAGCCTTGGGGATTAATGGAGTGGAGCTTTTTTTATGGAATCCCTGCTGGATCCCCCAAGTGAGGCCAAAAAGGATTTTCTGAGCTCCTCAGCTCTCCTGGAGGAGGTTTTAAGCTCTGAGACACATCTCCAGTCTGACATCCCCAGGTGATGTAGATGTTCATGGTTCTCCTGGATAACTTTTCTTTGGAACAAGGAGATTGATGTCCTGAGCATCTGTGAGACCATCAGACCCAAACTATTTTCCTTCTGGGCTTATATTCTTCTGGGCCAGAAATGAAAGCTGTCTCACGCTCCCTCCACGCTGCTTTTTCTCATCCCTCCTGCATGTCTGACCTTTAACTGTGGGTTTATCAGGGCCAGGATTACCCCCCACAGTCAGTGCAGGTTTAGGCAGTGAGGTCCCGGTGTTGGTTACACCCCTCAGCAGGAACTGACATTCCCTAGTGCTGGAAACTGCACGAACCAACCCTCAAATTGCAGCAGCTCCCACGCTGCTCCCCTGACTCCCACTGCAGCCACTGGCAGCCCTGTAATTGTCACTGTAATTGCAGGGGACTTGGAAACCCTGAGCCCTGCCAGAAACATAACTTAATCTTTCCTGAGCTGTTGCTTTTGAGGGCTGAGCGTGGGGATTTGCTCTTCTCGTGGTGGCAGGGGATCCATCCTGAGCCCAGCGCTGGCAGGGAGGGTCTGGGTGCTGCTGCTCTCTCCCAGTGCACAACAAAGAGCCCAGGTAAGCTCGTTACAGGGGCTTATTCAGCAGATGGACAAGCTGTTGCCAGGTAGATCTTACTGCTCATTAATATGCCATTGGCCTCATTTGTGTGCCCTGCTCACCTCTGGCTGTACCCTCGTCTGGCACAGGGATTGTGTTTCCAGCCCAGCCTGTCCCTGGCATCCTGTTTCCATTGTTGCTCAACTTCTCAGATGGAAATAACTGGTGAGGGACCTGGATATGGCCATACCTATGCCTGGGCCCTGAGCAATGTCCCGGGTGTGGCACTGGGTCACAGTCCCAAGGCTATGGAGAAATGATGCCCCATCCCTGGAAGTGTCAAAGGCCAGGTTGGATGAGGCTTGGAGCAGCCTGGGATAGTGGAAGGTGTCCCTGCCCATGGCAGGGGGTTGGAATGAGATGGGCTTTAAGGTCCCTTCCAACCCAAACCATTCTATGAACCCAAGATTTGACTGCAAGAGATACCAAAGGTTTCTGCGTGTTCTCCAGCTGTGCTCTCCCAGTGTCACAAAAACCCCTGGGGAGGCTGTCTGTGAGCATGTTGACATGGGGACAGGTGGGTGACACAAAACACCTCGTCCTGCAGCACAGCAGGGAGCGATTTGGGAACCTGCTGTGTTCACCTGTAGCATCTATCAAAACTCCCCCGAAAAACCAAAGCCTGGCAAAATCCCTCCTCCTGTGTCATTCTTTCTTAAATGTTTGCCATCAGTACATTTGGTTCTCCATTTTCCCTGGTACTGAAGTGAGAGATTTCATAATGATTCACACTGTGTTCTGCTGAGCAGCTTCAAGCAGCAACTGGGGAGTCTGTTAAACAGGCATCCAGCCCGGAATATTTTGTACACTATCTAAATGCAGCGCTGTAATTAAAAGACATGCTTGAAATAAATGACAGAGGGCTTGGGGTTTGTGGTTTTTTTTCCCCTCCCTTTTTTTTTTCCTTCCCCAAGGGAGATAGGAAGGCGGGTGGAAGTTGCACTGAAGTACCAAAAGGCACAACAAGCACATTTGAACAAATAATACCCAACAACGCGGGTCGACGGAATTGCTTTCAAATGCTGCATGTTCGGTTATCACCCAGGGAACTTTCTGTCTGATTAAAAATAATTATTGCTGGCATTAAATCTGTTCAGAATTACTCAGCCCAATTCATCTCCTACCGCACGCCGCTACCATATGCCTGGTCTGTTGAGTGAAAAATGTCTCTTTTATTCGGATAAATAATGCTTTGTAAATATTTAGAGATGAATGTTCTGGATCAGTGAGCGGCTATTTTTTTCCTGATGATAAATATGTGCAAATGAGCTTGGTTTTGGCAGAGGCTCCATTTGAGGCAGGCACTATATGGGGCCAGATTAATCCCTGTGTGAGCGTGCAGGGGCTGTGCCAGGATGATTTACCATGGGGACAGCAGAAGGGTCACAGAATCATGGAAGAGTTTGGGTTAAAGGCCATCTCCTTCCAAAACTACTGCAATGAGCAGATACCTTCCCCTAGACCAGACTGCCCCAAGCCCCATCCAGTCTGGCCTTGGACACTTCCAGGGATCCAGGGGCAGCCACAGCTTCTCTGGGCACCCTGTGCCAGTGCCCCACCACCCTCACAGCCAAGAATTCCTTCCCAATATCCCATCTCTCCCTGCCCTCTGGCAGTGGGAAGCCATTCCCCTTGTCCTGTCCCTCCATCTCTTGTCCCAAGCCCCTCTCCAGCTCTCCTGGAGCCCCTTTAGACCCTGGAAGGGGCTCTGAGCTCTCCCTGGAGCCTTCTCCTCTCCAGGTGAACACCCCCAGCTCTCCCAGCCTGGCTCCAGAGCAGAGGAGCTCCAGCCCTGGGAGCATTTCTGTGGCCTCCTCTGGACTCACTCCAACAGGTCCATGTCCTTCTGTTGGGGGTCCCAGAGCTGGATGCAGCACTGCAGGTGGGGTCTCATGAGAATCAAATAGAGAGGAAGAATCCCCTCCCTCACCTGCTGCCTGAGCTGCTTTGGATGCAGCCCAGGACACTTTTGGCATTCTGGGCTGCCAGTGCACATTGCCAGGTGATGTCTAACCTTTCATCCACCGGCACCTTCAAATCCTTCTTGGCAGAGCTGCTTTCAATCCCTTCAACCCCAGCTTGTAACACTAAGCGTTGCCCCAGTCCAGCTGCAGAACCTTGCGCTTGGTCACTTCTGCTGCCGAGCAAGCGGGGAGAAAATTTTAAAAGATTTTAAAATCTATTAAGATATCTGCAATGCCTTCCAGCCAAACATGGTTGCAGGTACCTGGATGTTGGGCAAATGCCATGGATTTCCTTTGCTCCTGTTGCTGAAGTCCCAGGAGGATCCATGGGACATGGGCAAAGGCACAAGAGCTGGATCCCACATTGTGTCTGGATCTGACCCTGCTCCCCAGTGTGCCTGGAAGGAGGGTTGGTTTAAGAAATGGGACACATGAACCTCTTGGCATGCCCAGACTCCTGCCTGGTGCTGACAGAGGCTCACGGGACTGGATGGGATCATGGATTATAGCTCCTGGAGCCATGTGAATGCAGTGGAGCTGACGCTTTGCATCTTTCTCCTTTTACACTTCAGAAGTGCTGCAGGGAAAATGCTCATCTCAGTGCCAAAAAACGTATTTGCTGAGCACACATAACCTCCAGGACAGCTGCTCTGGCTGGGTCCTGGTGATTCATGGAAAGGGAACACGGCTCTTGGAGGGTGCACGGAATATTTAAAGCACTGCAGTTTTCACATGGTTTGTCCAGAGGCGTTAAACGAGGTGAAATCTCTCCCACAGGTGAGATAACGGGTCCTGAGAGAGGTGAGAGTTCAGCCGGACACATCCCTCCGCTCCCAAAACGCCTCCCAAGGGGTGGAGGTGTTGGAGAGCATGTCCTGAAGATGAATTTCTTTCCCTCAGGATATGCACAGGAAGAAGGATTCAAACCCCAGGCCTCCAGCCGTCTTCACCCAGGTCCCTGCCACCTCTTCACCTCTGTCACCTCTTTCTCCCAGGCAAATTCCAAGTGGCAGGAGATCCTGGCTCGTGCTGCCAGCCTCAGCGAACACCCTCTGGATGTATTTGCTCTGCATTCCATTAAAACACAGAGGCAAACAACAGGCAGTAATGAATTCCTTCGTTTATGATGACGATACGTTTTTGAGTCCTTCTATTGATTTGCCGAGCAAGCTGATAAAAAGAGCAAACCTTGCACTATTTACTGCCCCGAGCCGAAGTGTGATGTCTGGATCAACAGAGCCTTGTTTGCTTTTCAAAATTCAAATGAGGACGAAAATAATCTCCTTTTCAGGAGGCTGGCAGGCCCCTGCAGGAGGGGTTTTGCCAAACTCACTCAAAAAGATGTCACAGCTTGAGGCCAACCTGAAGGGCCTGGTTGGTGTAACTGGGATTTCCCTGAGCTTTCGGGTCTGTACTGGTGCACACAGGGGCAGATGCTGGGCCAAGCTGTGAAAACTGGAAACCAGAGCAAAAAAGCTTTTGACAGTCAGCTGAGTCATCAACTCCACATGGTTAATTAGGCATAGCTCCTAATCAAAGTCATTATTTACCTTGGGAAGCAGGAGACTGGGCCTCCAGCCTTTGCTGAGTGCAGGGCTGGGCTTTGACATGTTTTCTAGGGAGGACAGTGGGAAACAGAGGCACATGGTTCCTTTGGGTGCATGGAGACAGGAAAAACCCATGAAATGAAGAAATTGGAGCCACTGGGAGGGTCAGGGTCACCTCTGGTGCTCTGGGTTTCTTCCACACTGTCCCATGTTCAGTGGGAGCTGCAGGATGGAGAGGGATGAGCAGTGTGATCCTGGCTGACTGTAGGCTGGATCAAAACCACCCTGTTCAGATTAACTACAAAAAACAAAAACAAAAACAAAAACAAAACAAACCAAAAACCCAAAAAGGATTAAAGAATTTCTTTTCTCTTTCTGGAATATTGGAGACCACAAGCCATGCTTCTGCCTCTGTGCTTGCCCTGGGAGTGGATGGAGCAAACTCCTCCTCTGCTTTCCACTCCAAAAGGCAGCAGCACGCTCAAGCCTTGACCAAAGAGGCCATTACAAAGGCAAGTCAAAGCCTTGATTTAAACCAGCTTGTTCAAATATTTTCATGCTCCTTGTGGTTGGATTCCAGACTTTTACTCTCTGATTACTTTAGCCTGGAAAAAAGAGGGAGAAAAGAAAGGCCTGATTCAGTGATGAGGGCACGGCACTGCTGAGCACAGGGTGCTACAGTTTCCCCAGGAATTCTTTCGGGTCTCAGAATGCCCTGCAGTAAATAAAAACAACCAAAGATTGCTAAAGATTGAGGGAGATAGTTTTGCCCATCTTAACAAATTATAGGATGCTTTCTGGGAGAGTGAAGTCTGGGGGATGCTCCATGGACACTATTAACAGTTGTGGTTATTAATGAATATCCTGCGCTTTTGGCACCATCGAATTGGTTTTGTTCAGGATCCTGAAGAGACTTTGGGTTTCCTGGACACCCCATGGAGAGGGGCTCTGAGGACTTCTCCCATGTTTTTTGTTCCTCTGAAGTGGCAGCTGTGGGAGGGCAGGGGAGGCTCTGGGGCTGTGCTGGCTCCATCATTGGCTCCAGCTTCACTCACGAATTATTTATGGTCATTACCAGCTTCTCATTCTTGGTGTCATGGAGATGCTCCACAAGCAAAAACCTCCCAGTGAGCTCATCTTGATGTCCAGACCCATATATTTTAATTTTTTTTTGTGCAGCCAGGAATGTCCTTGCAGGATCCCCTTCAGAAGCCACAAGCTTTGACATCTGTAGGGGACACTGGAAGGTCTCCCCCACACCCTACATGTGACAGGCACTTGTGTCCTTTTCCCCCTTTTTTGGGGACATTAGGCCTGGAAAGCTCCTCATGGCCACAATCATCTCTCCAAGGCCACAGAGTAGGCACAGGATCAATGTTTTTTTTTTGCAGAAGACGATTTTTAGGAGGAGGGAAGCAGCTGATGGTGGCGTGTGCTCTTCCCAAACAAAGATAAAGGAGGGTGCTCCAAATAACTCCGTTCTTGCTGGCAAGGGGTATTTTTAACCAGCAACATGACACAAAAATAACACAGACGGCTGGAAAAAAAAGGAGCGGCTGCTTTGCTGGGAGAGGAGTTTGCTCTGTTTCATGGGCAAGGCAAGAAACATTTATTTTGCGGCCCTCTCCCAGCTCCCCATTAGCCATGCCATTCCCAGGAGGTGCTAGCCATGGTGTTTGCATGGACATGGGGGATGATTTTAAATGGCTGCTATAAAGTAATTAAGGTTGAAAGGTCAGGCTTGGGTATAAACAGCCCCCACGAGCCTGTTTTTACACCCTGGCCATGCCCTGGACCAAGAAAGAATTGGTCAACTTTATGGGCTCCTTCCTCCAGAGATACTTTGGACATCTGGGTGTTCTGGTTAATGCTGTCAAAAGGCAGAAAATACAGCTCTGACTCAGTGCCAAAGCAAGAAATGACCTTTTCCCAACACTCCTGCCTGCAGCCTTCCTTCCCCACTGTGCTGCAGAGCCAAGGCTCCCCTGGACTGTGCTGGGAACGGGGCTGAGCCTGCCCGTGGCAGGGAGAGAGCTCTGGCACGTCCTTTGGGGTGTCTGGGGTTTTCTAGCTGTGATAAGAGCCTTCATGGCTTTGGGGCAATTTTTATACATTCATGACAGCTGTTTTTTTCCCCTTAGCAAAGAGCAGGAAATGAGCTGGGGTAAGGACGGGATGTGCAGCGTGTGGGGGAAGTTTTGGAAAGAGGCTCAGACCCCAGGGCTACGCGAGGCATGCGGAGACTGCCGGAGATGTTGATATTCAGGTGGAAAAGCAGGAGTATCCCCTTGCAGGTACACGCCCACACACGCAGAGGGGAAATTCAGGTTCTCTCGTGCTTGTCAGAGCATCACTTGGGGAGAGCAGTCAGGAAAAGGAGCAGTTGTGGAGGAAAATCGCGGTCTGTGCTCATGGAGCAGCCCCAAGGCTCCGGTGCCTCCAGCCCCTCTCTCCGAGCTGCCGTGATGTGAGTCAGCTGCTTCCCTCTGCCTTCCCCTCCGGGATGAGTAACGGAGCCGGGATAACCTTTAACGTGTCCCGGGGGCTCTCCTAGCTTCTCATTTTAAGTGTTTTATTAGCAGGGATCAGGATGGAGTAAAAGTGCGGGGGTGTGAAATGTGGAGGTGCCTGCTGGGGGTTCCAAGGAGACCCCCCAAGAAACGCACTCAGTTCCTACAGCAGCATCTGCATTCCGTGGGGACGGAGCCCCGTAACTGCAGCAACCCCCAGTAAATCTTATCTGTGTTTTAAAGCTCAAAAGCTCCAGCGGCTCCGGGAGCCTTTGCTTCAGCATTGCAGCACCTGGAGGGAGCCTGTGCCCAGCTGGTCCTTGTGGGGCCGGGGCTGTGCCTGGAATGGGGTGTCCGGCTGCAGCCCGGCCCTGGAGCAACCCAAAGGCAGCAGAAATTCAGTCAGAGTGGGGACCAAAATGCACCTTTTCGGCTCAAAACTGGCCCCTCGCTTTTCTCAGTGCTTCGCAGGACAGGTTGCTTGTGTAGAACCATGGAATTATTTAGGCAGGAAAAGACCCTGAAGGTCACCCAGCCAGTTGTTCACCCAGCACTGCCAACCCCACCTCTCACCCGTGACTCCAAGTGCCGCGTTTCTGGCTCCATTTAGTGGTACAATGGCTTGGAGAGGAGAGTCCTGGCCCGTGAGCGGGACATTTTTACCTTCTGGGGTGCAAATAATGGCCTCAAGCATGATGAGCTGAGTCTGGTGGGTGCTGAAATTTCCATAAATAAATCCTTTACTGTGGGAGAGGGGAGTGGCACTCATACCAAGCCCTCTCCCTTTCAGACTTACAAATAAATTGCATGGTGTGATTTTTAGGCTTGTCCTGTGCCAGGAGCTGGACTTGATGATCCTTGTGGGTCCCTTCCAACTGAGGATATTCTGGGATTCTGTGATAAAGAATCTGTTCCCCATAACCAGTGTGCCAGTATTGCACTCGGGTTGGTGAATCAGAGGCAAGCAATTTATGTCAAGATTTCCCCTCTCTTGCAAATTATAATGTACTATATCGTCATTATAGGATTATGATTATGTCTAATAAGCAGGAATTTTGGGTGCTGGCAGCTCTTCAAACTTCACTGTAGTGATTTCTTTGCCTGTCCCGAGGCAAAGGCAGGCAGCAAAGTCACGCGGACGGAGAGGGCAGTGTGGTGGCCCAAAATGAGGTGGGGCGTGGAGGTCAGGATGAAAGGGACCACTGTGTGGGCTCGTCTGCTGCCCAGCACGTGAAGGGCCTGGTGTTCAGCAGGGCTCACCATGTGCCAGCTCTGAGCACAATCGCTGACCTTTGGTTTTGGGACCCAGAGGTTTCTTTGATCCCCTGGGATAACGCTCAGCCCGTCAAACAGCCAGGGATGCTTCAGGCTTTGAAGTCGTGGGGTTTGGCAGAAGTGTGTGATCATTCCAGGCAGAACAAGGCCTGGGTTGGAGGAGGTTTAGGCTGGAAATTAGGAAAAGGTTCTTCATCCAGAGCATGGTTGAGAACTGGAACAGGCTGCCCAGGGCAGAGGTTGTGGCATGAAGCCTGGCAGAGTTCTAGAAGTGTTTAGACAATTCTCTCAGACACGTGGTGTGACTTTTGGGGTTATCCTGTGCAGGGCCAGGAGCTGGACTTGGTGATCCTTGTGGGTCCTTTCCAACTCAGGATATTCCATGATTCTATGATTCTGTATGTTAGAGAAGCCTTTTGGGCACCTGGGCTAATTCAGTTCCTCCACTCCCTGCAAAATAGTCCTGCATGGGGTATTTAATTGTGTTATTAATTTCTCATAGGTACTGAGCAGTTTCAAAAGATGAAGTCTCAAAACACCAATGTCAAATTAAAAAAAAAAAAAAAGGTGAATGGTTTCTGTGATTTGCTGATTTTTCCAGTGTCAGTCTTATGATTTTGGGGGCCTTGGTGTAGACTTTAATAATTGCAGTTGGTAAAACTGGATTTAAAGGGCTATTATTGGCATATTAAATTTCTGGTATTTAGTTATGTGTCATTTGTATGAAAATTGAAGCCACCTTCTCCCTCAGATCTCCTGCTAATAGTGTTGTTTTAATTTAGGCTTGTTAATGGGCCATGTAATTTAAGGACAAACCCCTGTGTTTGAAGCATTCCCAATCACTTCAAGTCCCTCATCAGCACTCAGGACTTTCCTGCCTTTGCAGAAGGAGGCAGATGGAAAACATAGGGGCCTCCAGAGACAAACTGCAGGTGGATATCTCCAACTCCAAAAAAAGGGGTTGTGTACATGTACATGTGAGTGCCCAGGATATCGGGGATCTGTTCTTGCCCCATCCCTGGAAGTGTCCAAGGCCAGGATGGACGAGGCTTGGAGCAACCTGGGATAGTGGAAGGTGTCCCTGGCCATGGCAGGGGGTTGGAACAAGATGGGCTTTAAATTCCCTCCCAATCCCAACCATTCTGTGATTCTATGAAGACACGGAATGTCTTTGGGAAGGCCTGTCTCCCTGTTGGAACAGCCCTCAAAACCCATGGCACTGGGGTAAATTGCTGGCACAGGGGATCCAGGTAGTCATGCCCAGCTCAGCAGCTGACGCTCCAGCTAGGAATTCTTCTCCAAGATCTCATCTCCTGGGCTTTTCCTTCCAGTGCCTCCCTGATGGTCTGCTGGGCTCCTTCAGCACCAGGAGGAGGAGGAGGAGGAGAAGGAAGAAGGCTGTCACACAGGGCTTGCCCTTCTGAGGATTTTACGGCACCTATCTCTGCGCCTGAGCTTCCCACCACGTCCTTCTCCTCTGCGGAAGGATCTCATGCTCCGTGCTGCTGTCTGGTCCCATTTCCCCACCATGGCTCCTACCTCTCTCTTGGAAGGGAGGCTCTGCATCTCCTGTGGCTTTAATTCATCCACCTCTCACCGTGCGAGACACGAGAGCACCGTTAAGCGCGTGAACACATCCTGATAATTTATGGTCCAGCTTGGGAACTCCGTGGCTTCTGGGTGCTACTAAGTGGTTCTGCAAATGAAATAAATATCATCCCTTCAGGATTCGAGCTGATAGCTTTATTTTAGGCGTTTTTCCCAAGGAGAAAACGTAGATTCTATGCTTTAATTCTTTACTGGTACCTGTTCCTCCTGAAAAATGTTGCTGAACTGAGTCACGAGGAGAAGGAATATGTCTAGGTGCAGACTCAGTTGCCACCACCTGGGATTTATGCCATGGAAAACATCATTCCATCAGGACGTAGCTGCCGTGGGCACCTCATCAGCATGGTGGGAAGTTGCATTTATCCTGTTGTGCGGATGCAGAATGGGCATCTCCATGATAAATCCAGTGCCAGTGCCTCACTGGAGAATTTCGTGCCTATGGTAGGAGGAATCTCATTAACATGAACTTCAGAGGGATCCAGCCCTGCCAGCCAGAAGACAAATGCAGCAGCGCTGTCATCATCTATCAAATGCAGAATGACCTCTGCTATCCATTAGGATGAAATGAAAAGCTTTGGGCTTTAACTTGGTTAAAATGCACATGGCTGTCTTTTTAGATCCCGGAGCCGGCACATTGCTGAGATTAATCAAACTGTGCATTTCGCAAGTGCTTAAGCAGTATTGTTATGTAACTCCATCTCTGCGTGGCTTCAAGACAGAAAGCAGAATAATTACACTGAGCCCGGCTGTGGAATCATCCTGCTGTGGTCAACAGCTGAGGAGGCAGGAGGGGTTTGGAGCCAAGTGCCAACCTCATGCACTTAAACCTTGAATTCAGCTTTCTTCTGGTGAGAATTAAATATGTGGGTCTCTAAGGCTGTGTGTGTGCCCAGCAGGGCTCAGCTGAAGGACATGGGTGCACCTCACTGTGGTCTGCTCAAAATCTCCCCACAGAAAGGGGGTGTAGGAGTGGGTTTTTGTGGTATTTCACTTTGAAAAATGCTGATGTGCCAAGGAAATGTAGCCATGCTGAAAAGAGGGAGAAGAGGGCGTTGCTCTGCTGGCATTGGCCATCAGAGAGGGGGCCCACAGAGGGAAGCAGGGCCTGGTGGGTGTCTGTGCCTCTGGGGTGGCTGGGGAATGGGCTGGATGCCAGTGCAGAACATGCGTGGAAAACCCTCTTTCCACCAGCCATTTAAGCAAGAGGGCTCTGACCACAGGTCTCTTCTCTTTGCTCACACCTTGTCTCTGAGACAATCACAAATTCAGCTGTTCCCTAAGAGAAGGAATTACCTGGATCATCATGTCCCAAATGTTGTAGTCAGTGCCTCAGTGTCCCAGTGCAGATCATTTGGTGGTGTCCCTCAAGGGATGGAATTGGGGCTGGTTGGAACTGGATGATCTTTAAAGGTCCCTCCCAGCCCAGCCCAGCCCAGCCCACTCCATGGTTGTAAATCCTCACAAACCCTCCTGAGCTCCTTGGCCACCACTGTGTGTATCCTGCACCCAACGGCTCCTTGTGTGTGTCTTCCCCTCCCTTTCTCCCCTCGAGCTCTTCCCTGCTTTCCTCCTGGTCACAATGAAGCCCACCTCCATCCTGGTGCTGTGTGGGCTGATAATTTGGGACCATCTGTGGCATGGGCAACTCTTGGTGTTCCCACACCAAAGAGGAATCTATTTTTCTGCATAACCTCTCCACTATTTCTATTTCCTTGGCAATTCTTGACATAAGAATTCTGCCAAGCAATGCAGGCAAGGCAGTCAGATGGTGACTGATACCTTCTTGTCTTCACCCAAGAGCTGTACCCAGCTCTGCATCCCTGGAGTTTCAACCATTGCTGCTCCATGGGAAGTCGGATCCTGCCGTACAGCCAAGTCCCATTCCCAGCTGACTTGAGCAAAAGCAGGAAAAGCTTGGAGCAAACAAAACAAGCCCCAAAAGTCTGTGCAGCTGTGTGAATTAGGTTGGATGGAATCAGTCTGAGGTCTCACCTTACAGTCCCTGGTTAGAAAACCTGCTGTGTTTATAGGTTGTAACCCCACCTGTATTTATTTCAGTGTCAGTCTAACCAGATGCTTTATTTAAGCCTATAAATATCTTTTTTTTTTGCCTGCTTAAAGTATCTGCTTATTTACAAACAGAAATTAAATCCAGTTTAGAGGATATGATGTAACAGGGTCTTATATTGAAATAACAGCAAGCTTTGGGTTCCAGCTGGTGTAGCTCAGCTGGCAGATAAGACCATAATACTTTTGCATATAGACAAGCCTAGAAGCAAACATATATTCTTGTAGCTTCAGTGCAAAAGGCAAGAAAAAGTGATGGTGAGGAGAGCTGGAGCCTTGTAAATCAACAGAGCACCATCGGCTGATCTGACAGCAGTTGAACAAAGAGGAGCTGATACCTCAGTGGAAATCAATCTCGTAATGGACAGTTTCCCTTGTCTGTTCCTGGAGTTAATGCAAGTCTCTGGGAGGATCTAAAATGATTAGCTGGAAATACATCCTTGTTTGAGCAGGGTTTTTGGGAAGTGTCTCTTTAAGTGAAGTAGTGTGAACTTCCAGTCCGATGGCGACATCGGATAAATCACCTCTAAAGCTGGCTCGATCCTGGATTCCTGTTACACCAAATCTGGAGGAATTTCCTCATGGAAGGGGTTGTTAAGCATTGGACTGCCTGGGGAGGTGGTGGAGTCCCCATCCCTGGAGATGTCCAAGGAACTACTGGACGTGGCACTCAGTGCTCTGGTCTGGGTGACAAGGTGGTGACAGCCACAGGTTGGACTCGATGACTTCAGAGGTCTTTTCCAACCTAAATGATTCTGTGATTCTGTGATACAGGATGTGCTATTCATTTCTGTGTGCTGGTAATAAACAAGTTTGCATCACTCAGTTACAAATCCACATGTCAAAGCCATTTCCAGTGTGGTCTGTGAATACCTTGAGGAGCTGCGTGGCACCGGATCCACGTCCTGCTCGGACCCTGCTCTCCCCTGGGAATGCCTCTGCTCTGAGAAACTGAGCTAGGAGCCTTGTACGGGAACCAGTGACTAAATATTAACTCAGAAAAAACAAAGACCCCATTTAGATGTAAATGGGATGAGGAGGAGAGAGGGGGAAGCGGGGGAGAGGGGGAGAAGAAAGAAGGAAACAGAAATACATAAAATAGGAGTCTACAAGCAGAATTATTTCATTGCAGATTCCGTTTTCCAGGCTTCCCTCGGTGAGTTATCGGCAACACTCCACATATTTGTGCAGCCCGATAGCTGCGAGGCACAAGTACATTCTCCAGGAGCAAATAATTCCCTTTCCTGATAACATCTTCAGCAGGGCTTGGCTGCAACAGCAAGGATTTGGCTGTGGAGGTGGGAGGGTACCCAGCGTGCTCTTTGTCAGGAGGCTCAAATTCAAAGCAAAAGCAATAGAAGCACCCAGGAGGAGAAGCTGCCAAAGGCACTGAGGTGTTCCCATGGGAGCCAGGGAAGTGTCCAAGGCCAGGCTGGACAGGGCTTAGAGCAACCTGGGATAGTGCAAGGTGTCCCTGCCATGGCAAGGGGATGGAACTGGATGATCTTTAAGGTCTCTTCCAACCCAGACCATTCCATAATTCTGTGATTGCAGATCTGAGCGTGGACATGAGCACTGGGCTGCTCCTGAGTTAGAGCAACGGGAAGATGTAGCAGGAAAACCCCACAAATTTAAGAGAGTAGTTTCCTCTTGGCCAATAACACAAGATGCACCTTGCTGGGAAGTGTCAACACTTCAGCATTTGCAAAACAGGGTCTGTCAGACCTCTCTGCACGAACACTAATTGCTCGCAGTGGTGAGGCTGCTCAGCTCAGCAGACAGACCGAGGTGCCTCTGGCCGTGTCTCAGCTCCTCTGTGATCAGCCTGTCCTTGAAATGCAGGTTATCCATTGGCACCATCCATCTGCCTTCCTTTGGGTGGGGAGCTGTCACCCCTCGGTCTGAGAGTTTGCAGCTCCAGGAAAGGCTGCAGCAAGCTGGAGATCAGATCTGGAAAGGCAGCGTTCATTTGTCTCCCTGGTCAGCAGGATGAGTTCTCAGGATGTGCAAAATGAGGTTAAAACAATGTAATACATATGGTTTCAGCTTTTTTCCCCTCTTCTGTTGGTGTCACTGGCCGTAACTGACCAAGACAGAGCAGAGATCTGGGACAGAAGGGAAACTGCATGCTCAAGGTCAATGGTTTTTCTGAGCTCCAGTGGGAAAATAAAGAGCAAAAAGTCAAACCTCTGGCACAAAACCCTGAGCCCACATGGCAAATTTACACCTCTGAAAGGGATTCCTCCACTGCTGCTCACATCAGTCCAAGTGTTGGCATCACACCTGTGCTTGCCCAGCAGGCTTGGCTGCAGGTGTGAGGAGTTACCTGTGTCCTGCCCTTGACAAGCAGAAACACCCTCTTTTTCTAACTTATTTTTTCCATTTGCTGGGAAAATGGGGGCAAATCCAAGAGTCTGTCATCCAGGTGCATGGGATTCAGCAGCTGCTCCACACTGGGGGCACCAACACAAGAAAAACATGTTCAGGAGTTCTGCCAAGGGACCCTGCTCTGTCAGGGCTCCCAGCAAACCTTGTTTATTCCTGCCTTGAATTTTCCTGCAGATGAAGAGCACGTTATCCTTGGAGACACAACCCAGAGCTGTGCTTGCAAATTGAAATCCTGGGCCCTGCACGCTTCCTAGGAAGCATCAGATCAGTGGTGAACGCTCACAGCACGCTGCCCTTCACAGGGGCATGTCTGCAGGGGCTTTGCTGCTTGCAAGGGTCTCCTGCTCCACAGTGGGGGAAAGCGTGGTTTTCCTCTGTTGCTTTGTTATTTATTTAATTTTTTTGTGAAAGGCTTTACAGGCTTGGATTTGGAAGCATTCCCAGTTTTTGCAAATAAAACTGTGAGTCTGTCTGAGGAGCGTTGGAAGAGGAATTTCAGGAACGTGGGAGCGTTCTCCCTGGAGCCGCTCTGGAGTTTCTCCTCTTGTTGCTTCAAAATATTCCTAAGGCGGTGGCTGTTCTGCACATCTCCAGGTGCTGGAAACAAAGGGGAAGTGAGACCTTACAGCAAGTTTGTTTGGCAAAAAATATGGGCCAGAATTAAAAGCAGGATTAGACCCTGCAGTTACAGAACCAAAAGAAGGAAATATCAAACTCCGATTCTGCACAACAAGCGAGGACAACGATGGAACAAGCTCCCCAGAGAAACTGTGAATGCCCCAACCCTGGAAGTGTTCAAGGCCAAGCTGGATGGGGCTTGGAGCAGCCTGGGATAGTGGAAGGTGTCCCTGCACATGGCAGGGGGGTGGAATGAGATGAGCTTTAAGGTCCTTTCCAGCCCAAACCTTTCTGTGACTCTGTGACAAAATGCCAGCAGTGGTCCCTGCGTCGGTGACTGCAGCTTGTGAAAGACCCTCAGCACATCATTTTGCCCCACTTTTCATGTCCCCACACAATGTCAGGACAGCTAAACCGCTTCCAGACTTGGATAGGACTTGAAGAAGCCAAGAGACATCCAAAGAGCTGAAATAAAACGCTGAAGTTGTCTCCCAGGCTGTCTGTATTAAAGCAAGAGATGTTCCTCGCTTGTTGTTCCCCATCCACATGAAGGATATGATGACTAATCATAAAATTTTATGGAACAAAAGCTCACGGGCATTTTATTCGCTCTTTTGTGGCTTAGGAGTCACAGACAGTTCAGGAATGTGATGCACCCTGAGAAGAAATTTTATCTTCTTAAGCAAGGACTGGAGCCGTGCAGTACCACCGGCGGGATAATCTATTTCCTCCAGGCTGCTGCCTTAAAAATGTCAAAAAGTTAAAGGGATTTGAGTAAAAATAGAAAACAACATCCTGGATGATGGGGGAAGGCTTTGTGTCCGATGGGAAGCCAGGGAAGGCAGGAAGTCACCAGGCAAAGCCCAGCACTGTCAGGGAGCCCGGCTCGCATGGGGACCTGCGGGCGGGGATGGGAGGAGGGAGAACAAACCTTGTGGAAAGTCAAAAATCCAGCCTGGCTGCTATTCTGGGGGGGAAATGGGATGATTTCTGCTTGTTCTTGCTGCTCTGCCTTGTGCATGGGGCCAAAATGAGAGGGGTGGCAGGGCTGGGTTAGCTCTTGGGGGGACAAAACACCTTCTGCTTCCCAAGGCAGCGCCGGCGTGAATGGAAAACCCTGGGATTTATTGCTCAGAGGCCATCCCAGCAAACAGGAGCTCGTGGAATTTCCATGAGAGCAGCAATGGATGGGCAATGCCAGTGATCCTGGGATGGAGATGTGGAGCCATGGAGAGCTGAGGGGTGGCCTGTTTCCAGGGCTCGGTGCTGAAATGTCGTCTCGGTATAATTGAGTGAAGAAGACTCAGCCTGTCCTCTGACAGCAAATTAAACACAACTTTGTGGGTTTGGTGGTTTGCTGCCAAGTGCCAATACAGCTCCATATTAATGGCTTCTGACAGGATTATTCTCCCTGTTTTTGGCAGGAGGAAGCTCTTTGGCCTTAATCCTGCTTGTGGCTAAGGGAAGAAACCCAGCGTATCCCACGTATTTACCAACGGTGTAACTCCCAAATACTGCTTAAATCTCAAATTTTCAGAGAGGAGCAGAGCAGAATGACCCTGCATCAATCCAAAAATGCTGCCAGGAGGCAGGGAGAGGTGAGGACCCTTCATGCACATCCCAGGGTGAACAGGAATTCCCCTGTGTAACCGTGGGCATCCATCCTCCCAATATAAACATAATGTATAAACATCACAACAAATATAAAAAGATATAATATTTTATCTACTTATAAAAATATGATATGTAAAAAAATATAAGTGTGAGGTTGTTAAATCAACAACCTTTAAACAATTTTTAATACCAGTAGTGAGCTCAATATTTAAATGCCCAAACGATAGGGTTGGAAATAGGAAAGCAAAAGAGATTTGAAGCGGATGGTTTAGGAGGGCAAAGTACTCAGCACACAACCAGGTCAAAACCTCTTTGGGGGCATCTGGATAAAGGCTCCCACAGCATTAATCCTTTTTAAAATTCACAGACTCCAGCCAGGGACCTCAGTGGTCACAGAGAATCTATTTAAGTGAAAATCTCCAAATTACACACCCAGCATCCCACCCTTCCCTGTGCTTGCAGTGGTGAGAGACCGGCCAGAGAGGCTTCAAGGGCTTGATTTTGGGAAAAGCTGAGTGTCAGCACTGGCAACTGAGCTTCACTGAACGGAACTGGCAGCATCCCTGGAAATAAAAGTAGGTTTTTCTTTTTTTCTCCAAGGGAGAATTTTCAAAATTTCTCCCTGATTGCTGAAGTTTTGGCTGGGTCTGTCAGGATTTGCTGGTGTGGGCAGCAGGGCTGGGCTGCACTGGAGGCTGTCGGACTGGTCAGTGCTGGGGCTGGGGGTGGGGGGAGGACAAAGATACGTGTGTGCAAACCACCAAAACCTCCAGGAAAAACGAGGACAGGCTTGAATTTTTATAAGGAGGTCAGCACAGCCATGGCTTTGTGCTTCCCACGGACAATGTCCCTTCTCACTGTTACACATTTGCAAAGAGGAGGAGGGGAAAGAATAAAAGTCAAACTTTGTCTCCTTGGTCTTGACCGTGCCAGCCACGCCCTGTGGGCACAGAGGAGGTGACAGGGTGGCTGGGCTGGAGGTGACACCCCGCAGCACCGAGCTGCCATCAGCGAGGCACAGAGAAGATGCGAATTTTGGGAGGTAGGAATGTTTATCTTGACTTCACGCTGGAAACTGTGTGGAGTAACCAGGAGTCAAAGCATGAATAAATAACTACGGTGAGAGAGAAAAAAAAAAAAGAACCTCAAAGCCCTCAGGACGCTTGAGTCTGCTTTAAAGTTCTCATGTGGCATGAAACAGAGACATCTGCACTTTTTCTGTGTTTCCTTATCTTCCTGAAAACAGAGGAGCATTTACCCACACGAACACAACATTTCTGAGAGGATCCAGGCACAGACACGCTGAAATATTTAAATGTAGCACCATGCTCAGTCAATGACCTTTGCATAATTAGCAGCTCTTTCTCTTTCTGATCATGGAAATGGCCTGTGGCTTCTGCCTTTGTGTTGCCTGCTATGGTCTCCATATGCTCCATTTGCATCCTGGAATTATCGATCATCTCAAATGTAAAGATTTATAAGCAGCCGTGGCAGGGTTGGGGATCCCAGGTGGGGGGGGTTGAGGTCACCGAGGCTTTGGCTGCTGCAGATGGGACAAGCAGAGGGTTTGGCTTGGGTGTAGGGCCTTGCTAATGAGTTGCAGGTTGGGTCAGTTCTTGGATGAGGAGGCTTCCTATGGCTCTGTTCCCATCTCTTCCCAAAAACCAGGTGAAAAAAAACACAAAATAAATAAAATAGTAAGTAAAATGAACCTTGTGAAATGAAAACTTCTGGGGCAAGGTCAGGCTGGATGAGGCTTGGAGCAACCTGGTCTAGCAGAAGGTGTCCCTGCCCATGGCAGGGGTTGGAACAAGATGGGCTTTAAGGTCCCTTCCAACCAAACCATTCCATGCTCCTGTGATTTTGCCAGCACCAGATGTGGATTTATAAGGTTGCTTTTGCTTTCCTGGATGCTTGGATTTGACTAAAACATCTGATCCGAGGACTCCTTCACTCCAGAAGGCAGATGGTGATTTCTATTAGCAAGTGGTTTCCTGTTCTTTTGATTCCTTCAATAATGTATTTTCTGTCGCTGCACTCTCTGTGTGTGATTGCTAACCCTTAGCAATGAATTCGTGTTGATTTTCTTTCAGCTCAAAGGCTTTCCTCGTTCATCTTCTGTCTCTTAACGGCAACAGCAGGTATGCGTGTGCTCTTTTTGTACCGAAAAACGCATCACACTCTTTCCACAGATTCTTCTGGTGTTTCCATGCAAAATCTTCCCCTCTTTAACAGAACTGGTAAATCTCAGCCGCGCGAGTGCCTTTTCCCTGCCCAAAAGGCGAGGAGCTCTCAGCCTCTTCCATGATAACTCGGCTCCTTTGTTAAGGAAAGACATTATCTGATGAGGTACAAGGCATCTCCATCTCCTAACGATTCCAGGAGCAATCAGGGGCCCACCAGGATTGTGTTCCTCAGCCATTACCTGATCGCCGCGAAGCGCCGTTCCAGCCGTCCATCTGCTAAAGAGCCCGTAATAAAGACAACTCGACCGGAATCCGGGCCGCTCCCGACAATAGCGAGCCTTTCAGCTCGTAAAGCTAATGACTTACTAATTACCCAGACGGAGCGGGCGGAGGAGAAGTGACCATCTATAACCATCTCTGCAGCACAAGCTCCCGCGGCCGGCAGGAAGGCAGCGCTCCGGATTTTGGGAGCTGCCGCTGCTCGTTGATTTTCCAGGATGCTGCAGGATGTCGCTGCTTTTGCCACATCCTCCCGACATCTGCGCGGGGATGGTGGTCGCCGCTTTTTGGTGGTGTGTTTGTTGTGGTTTTTTCCTTCCTTTTTTCCCCACTCTTGCTCAGATTTCAAGGATTTTTGGGGCTGCAATAGCCCTTTTTTTTTTTTTTTTCCCCTTGAGTTTATGCACTGGCTGGCTGAAGGCAGCCTGGAAGCCTGCCAGGGGCACCTGGCAATGTGCTCAGTAAATTATAGCAGTGAAAAGAATGTCAGATGCTGGGAGGGAGTTATAAGGCTTTACTGGCGTACGCACTTTGGAGGCCAAATGCTGCTTTTAACGTATTCAGGTATGACCTGGCACCTCTTTACCCTAACAAGATGTAGAGGAGGAAATGATGAATTGCCAGGTCTGAAGACAGAACTCCCAAGTTGTTATTAACCACAGAATGGACTCATAGAGCAGTTTGGGCTGGAAGGGACCCTCGAAGGTCACCTTGTCTAAACCACCTGCAGAGAGGAGGGACATCTGCAGTCAGAGCAGGTTGCTCAGAGCCCTGTCCAACCTCTGCCTTGAGTGTTTCCAGTGATGGTCACTCACCACCTCTCTGGTCAGCCTGTTCAGTGCTCTACCACCCCCATCATAAAACCTTCCTTAAAGAACACGAGGTACCACCGAGGTCCCACCAAGTTCCCACAGCCCTTTCTGTCCCACCAAGTCCCAGAGCATTTCTCTCCTCTTCCAAAATCAGTGCTGCAAAGATTGCCAAAGGCAGTGATGAGGAATTTGGGGACACAAGGGGATGGCCCCCCACGGGCTCAGTGCTTTTGGCTATGGAGCTGAACCCTGCTCAGGAACAGCCTGGGCTGGATGACACCGGAGATGTGGAGGAGGTTTCTGTAACCTGCTGATTATCTGCTGGCTGAATGAGAGCTGGGGGAATGTCTCTCATTTCTAATATGCAATAATTTCTAAAATGCATTTCATTCTCTGTAGCAGAAATATGTGAAAGTGATGTTTGATTTTAAAGTGTCTTTGTGGGCGTTCACACATTGCTGGTGGGTGAGGTATTTTGGCACCTGCAAATTGGAGAAGTTTTGGGTCTGAGGTTCACGGTGCTGGCACTGGTGGCTCCCATCATCCTGAAACTCCTCCAGCATCCCCTGAAAAGTGTATTCCTTGGCTAGTAAAAACTGGTTGTGTGATACCAGCAGCTAGAGGGGGTTTTCAGGGGATCGGTGCAATTGGATGGCAAACCCTCACCATGGGAGCCTTTCACCAGAGCCGGGCTGAGACCACAGATCTGTGCTTCGCCAGAGCTCCAGTGGTTGGAAAGCAGAGCTCCTCTCCTTCCTCATATCCTGCAATGATTTGGGTGTTCTCATTATGTTTGACTGGGGGAATTCTGGATGATTTATGGGACGGCTGAATGTCTCCTTGTGGATGGGGACCCAGCCGTCTGCTCTGGAAGCTGCTCCCCTGGGGGATGGGGACCATCCTTTCCAGGGATGGCTCCTGCAGTAGGATGCTGTGGTCCAAGCCCAGGGAACCAGGCTCTCCAGCTTTGTCTGCTGGGATAAAGGTCAGAGGAGCAGAATTTCCCCTAAGTGAGATACAAGTAAAAGATAGAGAAACTGCGCCCATCCTCTGCATCCCACCACTCTGTTCGTGTTAACTTGGCAATGGAGGCAAAATTTGAAAGGAAGAAGGGGTGACATCTTGGAGAGCAGAAGTCCATTCCCAGAACAGCAACTGGGATAGGATGGAGGGATGTGGTGATTTGAGAGGGGACTTGGCTCTGGCCTGCAGGCCCTCAGCAGGAGTTGGAGCTGTGGCTGGACCTGAATCCTCCTGGGAAAAGTGCAATAAAGGCAGCGCCGAGATTTGGGATGCCAGTGTTCTGATTTTGGCAGACGCACACAAGAGGTGTTTGTTTGCACTCCCCCTTAGGAAACACGAGTCCTTCAGGAATCGAGCTGCAAAGGGAGCGCACAGTGCCGGTGTTCCAGGGAAGAGGGTGGGCTGTGGGGCACAGGAAAAGGGACTCAGACCATCCCCCCTGGAATAACCCACGTGTCTGTAAAAGCCCTACAGAAACATCCGGGCACGTTTTGTGTTTTAGCCTTAGATTGTTCCCTGAGCTGATCGTTCAAGAGAAGGACCTGTGGTGCCTGTAACACCTCGGGATGCCTTTCTGGAATGACAATAGCTCAATTAGAGCCAGCCATTAGAGAGATATGGCTAAGGTCATCTTGTATCTACTTTACTTGGACATTTTCTTGCTGGGTCCTTCTAGAACTCCTTGCAGTCAGCTTAAAATTTTTGGCTTGTCAGCAGACTTCCCCATTAGAAGTCAGCAGCCTGGCCAGGGTCCCACGATACCACAAAAGCCCAGCAATAACCTCTCCCCACTGTGAAAATGAAAACTGATTTCCAGCCTTCGGTTTCTCTTGTCTCAGCTGCTAATCCATGAAGCCCTTTCTTTATCTCATGCAACTTTTATCTCTTTGACAGCTCTTGTGATGCCCAAGCTTTGCTGAACCCCAGGTATGTGATACACATGCAATCACCTCCTCCAACATATTCATTGACTGCTTTAAGGGGTGTGAATGTGTTATGAACTTGGACTTCTTTCCGCAAAAACCTCCTGTTGTGCTTTCCCTGGTGTATCAGATCTTCCCAGTGCATCTCAGGTGTCCATATTTACCTGAACTTGATTGCATTTTCATTTGTGTAGTGCAGCTCTTAAAGTTTAAGTTCTTAAACCTGCTTCTTCAGTGGCAAGTTTGTTATTTCTCATCCTGCAGACAGATGCAGTCTTTCATAGAATTGTACAAATGCAAATATATAATAATATATTTATACAATGTTTTATAGAATATAATTATACAAATAAAATTACTCATATCATTGTATTTGAATCTCTTCCCAAGTCTTGGGCCAGTGACGTCTCACTCTGGAAATTTGCTCCTCTGTCAATTTACCTTTTTATTCCAAAATCTCTCTTGGTGACACTTGTATTTAAGAAGCTCATCAGACCCACTGCAGGCAAGGAGGGGTTTTCTGTGGAGTCTCAAGCCCAGACACATGAGGACCTCATTTACTCGACCCACCAGTGTTTTATTTCACCCCAAACTTCTCACTTTCACTGCTTGCTGGTCCCAGTGAGTCCCTGGTTGACTTTCTGTCTCTGCTATGCTTTTATGAGCATTTTTATGCCTCTGGTAAACTGCTTTGAAATGTCTTCTCCACTTGCTTTACTGTGGTTTTATATTTGCCAGTGTTTGTGCTGTATTCTATTTCCCTCAATTTTGACAGCTATCTTTTTTGTTCCTAATAGCCTTCCCCACTCTGCTACTTAACTTCTTTGCTTTTAAAAAATCCTTTAGGGTCTTTATTAAGGAGTGTTACATATTAAGCTGGAGCCTGTACCACATCTTTAAGCTGCTACCAGGGTATTTGAAAGTATTTTATCCTTTTAGCTCTTCCACTTGTTTTTAAATGCAATTCTCCTCTCTAAATTTTAAGGTGGTACTATGAATCAAGACCATTACATGCCGTGGTGGAAAATGAAGACAATAGGAGAGATTCCCAAATGGTGTAAGGGAAAGGAAATCTATTTTAACCTGACCTAAGTTAGGCAGTGAACCCCTGAAACACAGGACTGAGAGGCTCCCCCAAACATGCTAATCTCGGCATTGCATCATTATGTGCAGTCACATCTCATTTTTCCTGTAGTTTATTTATCAAATCTACTTTTAAAACACTTGCTGCTCTTTCTTCTGCTATTTCTACTTGGTGGCTGCTTGAGAGCCTCACTTCCCTGCCAGCTGGAGACTCCCCAGTCTGAAAGGTATCACCCACCCAGCTGATACCTGCTTGATCCTAACTTTAGAGCTGAGAGAGTTCTTCTTCTTTTCCTGGGGTTTATTCCCCTCCCTGGAGCACCAAATCCAGGCTGTTGTGACTCCAGAATTTAATTTTCCCAGCCATCCCCACTGATGGCTGAACATAAACCTGATCCCAGTCCTGGAATTCTCTCTATGAGCAGCGATAATACAGGACTGGGAATGGAAACCTTTATCCCTATTTATGCTCCAGTCCCATGTGCCACGAGTTCCATGTGCAGTGTAAGCTGCAGGTGTGATTCAGGGGCTATTTAGACTCAGAGGATGCAGGGATGGTTTGGATTGGAAAGGACCTTAAGGTTCATCCCTTTCCAACTCCCTGCCATGGGCAGGGACCCCTCCCACTACCCCAGGGTGCTCCAAGCCCCGTCCAGCCTGGCCTGGGACACTTCCAGGGATCCAGGGGCAGCCACAGCTTCTCTGGGCACCCTGTGCCAGGGCCTCCCCACCCTCACAGCCAGGAATTCCTTCCCAATATCCCATCTAAACCTCCCCTCTTTTACTTTAAAAACCTCTTTCAGTACTTTTGAAGCCCATTCCCTAAGCCCCCGATTCATAAAAGCACTGAAGTACACTCAGAGTCCAGCACATCTGGAAGTACTTTGCTGAGTTAGAGCCTTATTAATCGTCCTGCATTTAAAATAACTTTTTATTACATTTTAAAAATAAATGGGCATGTACTGTTTCTTCATGTTTGGGATTTTTTTTTTTTTTCAAACATTGATTTTAATGCTCGCCTGGCTTGGCTGGATATTCCTCCATCCAGCCAAGCAGCTGCTCGTGCTAAACCTGGGAGCAAAATCCCTCTCTCAGTGTTGAAGCAGCCTAGAAGGAGCTCCAAGTTCTCCGTGACTCCCACTTTTAGTGGAAAGCAACCAAACCTCCCTTCACTGCCCTGGAAATCCACCCTGAGACATCCCAAATCCAAAAAGGAAGGATATTTTGAGCTGAAAAGTAGCAGAGTGCAGCTGTGGGTGTATTTCTCAATTATTTCAATGGGTTTGGGGAAAAATGCCAGCCAAGTGTTGCTCGTAGCAGTTGCAAAAGGAATTTTTTGGAGCTGGGGGAAATAGAGGGGCTGGGATTTGGGGTTGGGATCTGTGTGGGACAGGGAGCTGTGTAACGTGTGGCAGGGCTGCTGCCTCCTCCTGGCTCTGCTTCTTTAGCCAAAATGTACAAATTTTAAATATTAAACAATTCTAAGCAGGTTTCCAGTGCAGGCAGCTATTGGTCCTTGGGAATCGAAGTGAGAAAACCTAAAATTTGGGAAGAAAAGACTCAGCAGCCCTCAGAACACCTTGTGGGGCTTGAGGCTGATCTTTCCTCAGCCTAAAACATCCCGTGGGCAGAATGAAGAGACTGGACATGGACAAATGAAGCACATTTCCAAGGAAAAAAATAATGGCTCAGTGTTTATGCCACAGTCTCCCACCACGGGTACATGGCAGGTGAGTGCCTCCTCATCCCAGCACAGCTCACCCACCTCCTACGAACACCACAGGTGTAAATATTCCCCCGTGAATCCCACTGGGATCTTTTCCCTGCACATTCATTTTTCAGCAATGCCAAGAAGAGCGTTTTCTGTGTTTAATAATTTTTTTTCCAGCAGTGCAAACCAGTGCATTTTCTGTAGTCATGGAGTGGGAGTCACTTCTGTGTTTAATGACAGCAAAGGCACTGGTTTGCGTGCTAGGAAAAAAATATGCAGGGAGAAGTTCTGCACCCTTTTCCTTTTTTCTGCAGGGAAAAGGGTGCAGAAATGCCCAACTTCCCTCATTTTCCAAAAAGAGCAGTGTTAGAAAATGAGGAAGTTGGAAAAAGGGGCAAAATCAGACTTTCAAGGTCCTTCCTCATCCCTCTGTCCCCGAGTGGGAGCAGCAGAAGATGCTCCAAGTCCAGACACATCTCTGACTTGTGGAAGCCCATCTGAGCTGAGCTTCTCGGGAGCATTTTTTGGAAGAGGATTGGAGTTTGTTAATGTCATGTGAAAGCCAGGCTGCTGCGAAGGTCTTGCTTCCAGGGGAGAAATGCAGAAGTTGAAGAGGATGCAGCCGGGAGCTTTGTTTTCCACGCTGTTTTTGGGGATGTATTTGTTCCCTTTGACAGTGACTTACGGCCCAGCTTTCTTTTCTATTTCGTTAGAGCAATAAAGAAGATAAATCTGTAATAATTCAGCTCCCTGTCTTTAATAAAATCTTGTCTTCTTCACACAGCCCCTGGGAAGATCTCCTTTTTGCAGCCCTTCGAGATTGGTTGTGTTTTTCCATTTCACCTCTTCACCAGAACGACAGAAAAATAACATTACCGGGAAAATTAATAGCTAAATACAATTTCTGGCAGAGGGAAAGCTTTCGGCAGGAGGAGCTGGATCCTGACTGTGACTGTGCCGGCCCCTAGGATGCTCTTCAGCAAAGGTGGATGCTTTTCACCGTTGCTTTTGCCTTTGATGAAGGGTTGGAGACCTCAAATATCAGCTAATGAAAATTTCTATCCTCAGCGTGGATTAACGTCAAGCCAGTCTTTGTTGGTTGTGTGCTGTAGTCAGGTGCAGAGGACAAAGGAGGAGAGAAGGGGATGGTGGTGGGGGAGACGCCGAGGCAGCAGCGGGGAAAAAAATCCTTGGAAGTCACAGAATGGGTTGGGCTGCGAAGGACCTGAAAGACCACTAAAGAACAAAGGGAGAGGGGGCATTTCTGTCCCCTCGGAAGAAGCCAGTGGATGGAGGAGGCTGGACTGCGGGCTCCGTGGCTCCTGCCACCTGCAGGGACGGGAGATGGGACAGGGGAGCAGCCACAGGTGATGGCGGCCGCACTGCTGAGACCCCACGGAAGGTGTAGGGGGTGCCTGGTGGCTGAGCCCCCTCCCTGCGGGGCAGGAGGTGACCCGGGAGCTCTCCACGGCTCCCCAACGCCACGGGGAGCTGGCTCAGAACCCCCGTCCCACACAGGCGGCGACGCGGCCCCGCAGTGCCCCAAACCTGGGGCAGCTGGGGTCTAGAGACTCCCCATGGGTCCGGACACGCCCCGGGGGCAGGAGGGGACCTAGAACCGCACAGGTGATGTGGAACCCAGGGTGAGGTGACCCAGAGCCCCCCGCTCGGGACCCCTCGGTGACCCCGAGCCGCGGCCGCCG
>VZTF01004070.1:638524-767071 GCA_013397755.1 Cnemophilus loriae | reverse complement strand
ATAGCAGAGGAGCGGGAGGGGGAGAGGGGGGGAGGAGGAGGGCGAAGCACTTATATTCAGATTCGTCGTGGAAATGTTTATTTTCTCGGCTTGATATGGATCTTAAAGTAATCCGCTTGGCATTACGCCGTTGCCCTGCTGTTAAAGCTCGCAGCCGCTCTGCTGAGCGCTGCGGAAGCAGATGACGGAGAAGCGTCTAAGCCGTGCTTGCTGAGAGCCCTCGCCAGCCTTAGAAGAGATGCTTAATTTCGGTAGTTTAACGCGTGGCAACGTATGATTAATGGAGTAATTTTTTCAGTCCTAAGCACAACAGAAAGCTTTCGAGCCAGCCGCGAAGCAGAACAGTCACAGCCTCGCCGCGTTACTCAGCCTCCCCCAGAATCTGGTACATATTTGGTGCAAGGTCGTGGAAAACCCTATTCTTGTTTCTTAGGGATTTTTGTTTTGTTTCGGTCCTTTCGTAAAGAGCCGTGCTCACTTTTGCAGAATAACTGTTTGAAAAAGAGCAGTCCGGGCAGGGTGCTCGTATCCAGTAGTGCACCTTTTTTCCTTAAGGGATGCTAAATGTTTCCTGTCACGAGACTGGGTCAAGATGCAGTTACCGTGGAATAAAACACAGCTGCTACCATGGACGTGGCGTAGCTGGTACTTGAAATCCTTGAATTTAAGTCCCTTGATTCACGAGAAATACCCATATCACACCAAATTTAATAAAGAAACATTCTTACTGTTTCGGTTGTGGAAATGGAGGCTGAGCTCAGCTGTGCAACGCCGTCTCTGACAATAAAGTCATAGTATAATGCAGAATCTTTAATTAAATTAGAGTGCATAAATTGATGTTGTGCTGCAGAGGCTCTTTGTGCACAGCTGGAAGCGTTTTCCTTTCTGTTGCTTTACTATTTTTAGCAGCAGTTGAAAGTACAGAAGTATGAAATGTTTTGGCTCTGATCTTAACCTGGCAAAGTCTGGTGCACTTTGCCTTTAATATGGGGGCACATTGATCTCGGCTTATCGGTTCTGCTGGGCTGTTGATCTTCACCGTGTGTGTTGAAACATGCCAATAAAATCTAAATAAAATGTACGTGGCTGAGTTTAGGTCCTGTTTGAGTTCCAGCTGCTCTCTAAAACTACTGAGGTTGCGTGTTGTAGGTGTGAGATGTACGGAAAAGGCGAACAGATCCCGTTGTCCTTGCAGTGCAGCCAGGAACAAGAAGGCTGAGCACGGGAGCTGGGTCTCTCTGGTCACGGTGTCTCTGTGGCTGCGCTGAAACAATGGGGCACTGGCTGTCACTGCTCACACAGCGTGCCTGGGAGGGTGATGTAGGGGTAGGTAGACGTGATGGAAGCACTCCAGGAAATCTCATGACTTCAGTAACTGTATTTTTGATTTTTAGACCGAAAATCGGTGTTTTAAGATCCGTTTGCCACTTCGGGAGTTGATTACTGCGCGTCCTGTCAGAGATGTCTTAAATGTTGTTTGTAGTGCCATAAATGATGCAAGCATCTCTCTCTTTCTTTGGTGACTCAACATTTGTGACTAGGAACTCTTGGAACAGCTTAACCTGTTCAGTATGCTAAAAAAAAATCTGTTAGTACCTGTTTGGTATTAGAATCTTGTAATCTGGAGTTTCATTTAAATAAGACAATGTAAATCTGCTCTCCTCCCTGGAGTGAAACTGAGACCTGGGGACCAGCAGAAGCGTAGTGTTGCAGCTCCTGTTACAACTGCCTGATTAAAATTGATAGCGCAACCTCGAAGCTAGATTAAAAAAAAAAAGAAAAAGCTGTTTTGAGACGCCGTGTGGGTTGTTTTTTTTTAAAAAAAGCCCTGATTGTGATGTTGATGAATAACTTGTGTCTTGAACTGTGAGACTTTTAAATTAGGTAGTGAAAAGCACGATGAACAAAGGAATTGGCATACCTGGCAAACTGCTGAGCTCCTATTTTTAAGGTGATGAAACTTTATATTTTACTCTCACTCTGCCTTTGCAGTATTAAAGTGGGGTTGCTGTACTTCGGCGTTTTAAATCGAGGGGAGGGCGGTTTTTTTGGCAGGAGGTGGCTGTCCCAGCAGGGCACGTTCCTTATTGTCTCGCAGTAGTTGTGATCGCTCAGTCTGCTCCTTAATGTGAGCCCCAGTAAAGCCCAAGGCGTTTCGTGTCGGTCGCTGCAGCAAACACATTTCTAATAACCTTCTCCCAGCACTGTGCTACGTCTGTGCTGGCAGTGATGTGGCAGCGTGTGTTTGGTTAAGATTTTGTCGAGGTTTACATAATCAATGTTGTAGTGAATAGAAACAGTTTATGTAAATCGAGCCAGACAGGTCAAGATGGCTGGTAAAGAAGAGATCATCTGCTTGGTTGTGAATCTGCTTGTGTACATCTGCTCGTAGCATCATCTGCTCACAAAAGGCTCTGGATTTCTTGGTGAAGCAGAAACATTCATATTCTAATTCTTTTTGAAGGAAAAAAGAAAGCAGCTTTGTTTGAAGTCCTGTCAAAGTAATGGCTCATTATCTATTTCTTGGACCGTGGGGCTGGAGGGAGTTAAGGAGATGCTGAATGCAGTACCGAGTACCTGAATAGTGTCAGGGTGTTTGTTACTGTGTTTGTCAGTAGCTTTTGTTTGACTTACCTGGTGACTTGTTAACGTTTTGAGGTTCATGTCCTGGCCCCTTCCTCCTGACACCCCTTTGTCCCCTAACTTTGAATTGTGCCCTGAAGACTTTATTCCAGCAGTGTCACTGCAGCCAGCACGGCTCTGCTTGATGCAGGAGCTGGTCCCTGGCTGCGGGGGGTGGCTGTCACTAAAGGCAGGTGTCAGTGGCCTGGTGACCTTAAATCTCTCCTCCTTTGGGACGGCATGGTGGGGATGGGCAGCTGTGACCTCTCAGGAAAGTCACTTGATTAAAATGATGTAAATTGAAGGAGGAACAGCGGAGACATGAGCTGTAGTCGGTGGCTGAGTTCTGTAGCAGTGAAAGATTTGTACCTGACATTGAATGCTTTGTTGTACGGCAGTTTTGGATGGGGTTTCTGGTAGTTGTGTGTGTGTAAATGGCATATTTCATACTAACCAAAGGCTTCCTCCATGTTTGCTACTTGTTAGCAACGAGGTGCAGCCTGGTGCGTCCTCAGCTGAGGAAGGCTTTGTGTTACACACTTCATGGGTTTTACAATATCTATTGCATTTTTTAAATTTAACCAGACAGAACTCTGAGGGCTGTCGCTCAGTGTTGTTACAGTAGTCACTTTGAAATTGCTGTCAGCATTTTATGTGTAAGTTTTCCATTGTCTACCGTTAAAATAAATGAATTGGTTAATTTGGAGGCTTCGGTGCTGAAAGAAGCCACTGTGAGTTATGTGAGCATTGTTGAATGTGGCCTGTTGGACATCCTTGAATAAACAGGCTGTAGTTCTGCTTAAATTTAACCTTTTGAGAAAGACTAAAACGATAGGTCTTGGAGCGGCCTGGTCTAGTGGAATGTGTCTGTGCCTGTAGCAGGGGTTTGGAACTGGATGGTCTTTAAGGTCTCTTCCAACCCGAACCATTCTGGGACTCAACGAAAATTCTCACCTGTGTTTACAAGTGATGCATTTTTTGGTAACTTTTGGGAAGCTCTTCTCATTGATGGACCACTTTATACTTGAAGCAACTCTATTTCTGAAACAGTCTTTTTTTGTTAAGGTGAAGGGATATGCATTTTTAAATTCCTGTTTTTCATACTGGCTTTTTCTGACTGATCAAAGTTCCCACTACCTCCTTGCAGGGTAAATAAAGTTTCTGAAGTGTCTTCTCCTTATAAACACATTTCCATTTTTTTAGCTTACCTGTCTGGCTTTTCACATAACTCTTGTTCATGTCTTGCTGTGCCGCTCAGGAAGAAGCCGATGCAGATTTCCAGTGGTGTTGACAAATGCAGATGCAGTGTGGGGTCTCTGCTTGTCCTTGGGTGTTGTTTGCTCCTGTGTGTGGACCGAAGCAGGAGGGAGAGTCATCCTGGCTGTGGAATTAGACTGGAGATTTAGTTTGCACCGAGATGGATTTGATCTGATACCAGACTGAGGCTTCGTTTAATGACTTGGTGATTTTCTGCACTAACTGGTGTAGATATATTGGTGAGACTGCTTAGGTGGCTCGAGTTCTGCTTTTAAGCCTTGTTTAAAAATGTACTTTAGGTTTCATTTAAAGGAGTGACTGTAGCACATAATGGGAGCTACCAGTTAAATGTGTTCAAGGTCGTGATTCTCTGAGAATCTCTGGCTCCAGCAGTCATAGCTGGAAGGCTGCTGTTCTGGAGAAACAAAGTTTTTTTTTTTCTTTGATATTGACAGTGGCTTCTTTGAGACCTTTATGTCTTGTGCTGGGTTTATGGTGGATCTTATGTGTGCATATTGCAAATGCATGATCAGGGTCAGTTCAGAACTTGCAAGGAGATTAATCAAACACCAGAAGAATTGTGTCTGAATAGAACATTAACTGCAGTGTTGGAAAACAGTGGAAAGGATTATATCTGAGGAAAGGTCTGTGGATTTTTTTTTTGAAAGCTTATGTATGGTTGGATAGAGCAAAGGTTTTGCTCCATTTAAGCTGAGAAAGAAAACATACTTGAGTTGGTTTTCTGCAGCTATCCTATTCCTTGGAGTACTTTTGACTTTCTCAGAGTGCAGATTTGTATCCAGCTGTAGGCTTTATTCACAACGTCTCAGTACCAATGTAAAATCAGAGAGCAGAAACGTCAGACTCTAAAATCTATGTTTATTGAAGCAAATCACAGCATCAAATGTCTGCATGTTTAATGTTTGTTATAAAAAGGAAACTGAGTGCATTCTGGAAGTTAAACTAATCCCCTTGGTGTGTATAGGCAGGAGGTCACACACGCAGATGTGGAAGACTCAGGTTTTTTTTTCTTAAAATATGGAAAACAGTTTACTCTGAATAAACAAGTCTGGGAAATGTAGGACTTTGCCTTTGATGCACTTCTTGTGTAGAACCAAGTAGCTGTTCCTCTTTGGTCCTGGCAGAATGAATGGTTTTCCATTTTCAGATGAAATTTGTAAATGGCTAAATATGTGACAGTCCACTTGGTTCTACTTTAAAATATGCATATAAACCAAGAAATTACTTTCTAGGCTGTTAAGGTTTGTTTTTTGTTGCTGAAAGCGGTATCTTAAGCAATTTCATGTTCCTTCTTAACAGCAGGCTGTTCTTCGACTGTGATTACAAGGTTGCTTGAGAACAGATTTTTCCGAAGAAGTCAGGAACTTTTTATTATCCAGTTCAAACTGAAGTTATGGCTGGTTTATACTTAGAGAACGAATGCTGCTCTCTGACTTGCTCAATGGTGACAGAAGTACAAACTTGATACTTTAAGATAACAGCCTCCTTCTTCCATACCCGAAGGAAGACGTGTCGGAGCGTGGTGTGGCACCGAGCTGGTGCCTCGCCTAGGCAGGGTTTGTTAGTTCAGGGTGCCAGCAGAGAAGTTTTACAACTGTTTGCAAAGTCCTACAGAAGTGTCATGTTTCCTGTTGGTATTGTCTGCACAGCCTTTGGTTCTCAGTTCGTCCTGAGCAGTTGTGACTGGTGTGGCTATGAAACCTTCTGAAGATGACTCCTCTGGCGTGTTAGCTGCAGTCTTTGTTTGGTGCTTCTTGTGGTGTCATCTCAGTTGTGTCTGGTTATTCTGCACTGTCATACATGTGGCTTATCTGTCCTGTGGTCAGCACAGCAAGTGAAGTAGAGGAGGATTTGGTCTAAGCTCCCAGCTTGAAGCAGGATCTTGAGCTGGTTTCCAGTGTGCTTTGTGCCGTCAAATCCTTTTTTGCCTCTACTGTTTGATACCCTAAATCTCATTTGTGTTGAGGATGCTTTTTCTTTTATCAACAGAAATCCTTATGTTTATTCTTGCTCTGTCCCAAGGTCACCACTGAAAAGCTTGCACGTGACTTGTCACGAGTTTAAACCTTGAGGGACAGGAATGGGGATGCTGGCACAGGGAGCGTGCCTGCTTCCAGAGACTTGTGAGGCAAAGCCGCTCATTTTGTTTGTTTTATAAAGACATCACTAAATGGTGCCCTTGCATTTTTCACTTCTGTCACCTGCATAGACCAATATGTTGAAGGGCTCCTGCTTTTCCTTTAGAGGGCTTGTTTCCCTCTTGACAAGATGCAGTTCAGAATGTTATGCCTCCCTTATCTTTGGATCATATTTGTTTTTAGGCATCTCCTGGTGTAGCTTTATGCGGGTTAGTCCTGGGTCTTGAGTTCGTAGTGACATTCCCGTACTTTGGGGGACCAATTCGTGACTTGTGTGACAAACTGTAAGTAACATCTGGGATTAGACTGCTTTAATCCTATTACTCGCTAGCCTGGAATAGTCTTGGTGCTCATGTTAAGCAAAGAGTACAGTCGAGAGCAGCGGGAGTTCCAAAGCAGAGATTAGCGAGCTCTGAGGGCAGGGCAGGAGCAGCAGCAGCGCTGTCCCAGCTCCTCGGCTGTGCTGCAGCATCGAGCACCCTCTGCACCACCAGCTGTGCCCCCTCTGTGCTGACTCCTCTCTTTGACCTTGTAATGTGACCTCCTGTGCAAATTCTCTCTCGCTGGGTCTCTGCGGTGTCGATGACTGGATAATGATTTAAAATCAAGCAAAGAGCAGGGGAGGATGGCAGACAGCAAACTGTTTGTAGGGTTTTCTTAAAGTCTGAGTAGGCATCGTGGTGCTGGGAATTCAGCACTAAGAGTAACCTGTCTTTGGTTTTGCCTAGGAATAAACACCTCTTCTGCCCTTTCCACAAACATCACTTGTTGGCTCGAGTTAGAAGAGCTTAGGATCCAGGAAGACAGTTCTTGTAGGAAATCCCTGTACAGTGAACCTTCTGCAGTTTTAAATATTTAGTATTTGAAGACTCGTCACTGAGGGGCTGGAGGACACAGCATTTTAGTGTGATGGGGTTATGAGTGATGTATGAACAAGGTGACACTGGACTTGCATTATCTTCATCTAGACAATGCTTCTACAATTACTTGTTCTGATTAGTATAACCTCTGTTCCTAAAAATAGCAAGTATCAGCTGTTTTGCAATGAAGTTTGGCTCAGTTCTTCATATTCCAGCCTTGGAAGTCCTCGTGTGAGGTCACTGGGAAGCACGCACGCAGCTGGGTAGTACAGCAGTTGTTGGCTCGTGGAGAAGAGAGAGTAATTCAGCTAAAAGCTTTCCTCTGTTTCACAACAGAAATGTCATCTGGAGGGAACACATTATAAGCAGCAGTTGTGAAAATGGATACAGACAACGTCTACAAGGCCGGAGAGTTCGTTGTATTAAAAGCAAAGCGGTTTGGAGATGAGCTCTGTTTGATGAGGAACGATATGTAGGTGCTGATAGCTGAAGGACCTGTTAGGCATCCTGCTTTCAATAGCAGTTTGTTTCTACTGGAGGGAAGGAAAGCAAGCAAGCTCTGTTTTGTGCTTCTGGAAGTGATTTACTTCAGGTCATTTAACAGTATAATTTTTAATATTGCACATTGACCTCACTGTAGCTACAACTCATGTTTCAAGGAGAATGGAGTAGATGTGGGCTGTGCCTAATCTGGGTAGCAGAAGGCTTCCTGTTCTATGGAATTGGTACAAAGGCCACACGTGCCCTCATTGGGTGTTTGTCAATAAAGACCTAATGTTCTTCTGTCATATTTATTGCTTGTATGAACTATGATATAGCTATATTGCTGTGTAGCAACTAATTGTATTTACCAGAGGTACAGGCAGGCAGCTGCACAGTGAGACAAATACTGTGTAAAATGTTTGCTGTGCTGCCTCCCCAAAGGAGTGGGACAGGCAAGAAATGTTATGAGACAGCTGGCACATAGCAGGTTAAGAGGAGAAGGCCAAGAAGCATTATGGTCATCTCCTTGAATACTATGATGTTAACTGACCCCTTTTGTTGCAAAATTATTTTCTTTTTTCTCTTTGCATTCAAGGAATTGAGGACAGAAAGTTGTTGGCAGTCTTTCTCTCTGAGGAACTTTTTCTTTAACTTTTTGAAACATTTATTTAACTGTAATGATGTGTTTAGTGGGCTTTCAAATTACTCTTCACCCAGAAGTGTATGCTGTCTTTAATTTAAAATCCAGTAAGTTCATAAGCTGTCATGAAACAATTTTATTCTTCAAACTGGCTGGCTTTAGTAATGCCTCAACAAACAGGGAGGCTTCCAACTTCTGAGGTGTATCCTTTAACTTAAGGCATGGAAATGTCATGGGTGAGGACGGAGTGGGACTGACTGTGAAGGCAATTAGTCACTGTATGAAAGTAAACAAATTGAAGTGAATAAAAGCTTAAGTCTCTGCTTGCCTGTTACAAATAAACTGGAGCCCAAATGTGCAAACCCTCGAGCACGTGCCCTTAGGAAGAGTGAAAGAACTGTTTAGTCTGGACACAGAAGTTAATGGGCTGAAACTCTGATATAAGCACAGCTGTATTTCTTCATGTGCAACAGCATGAATTCAGTTTGATTGTTGGTGTCTGATTTAGTGCTGGTGGAGGCTCAGCCTTTGAAACAGGAGTAGTCTGTGTGCGTGTCCTCCTTTCACAGGAGACGCCGAGCTGGTGAAAGATAGTGAGGGCTGCGTGGTTCCTGCTTCCCAGCACATCCTGTGGCAGGGTTCAGCACCTCACAGATTGACTGTGTTTTTTATGGAACATTGACTAATATACCAAAATGTTGCTGTAGTTTCAACTTGCCTTCCTCCTGGTGCATGTTTGACCTCTGAGAGCAAATAGCTGTGCAGCTCAATACTTGGATTCAAAATTATTTTGGCGTTGAAGGAGAATCTTTCAGACTGGATAGGATTCATTACCTTGTGCTTGCCCTAGCCTTTCTGCTAACATACCTGCAATACTTACTTTGAATTGCATTCTGAATCTTAAAATTTGCTGGAGTAGTTTCTTAGTGCATCAAGGAGTGAGTTTTGACTCACGAGTTTGGTGTGTGGCCTTCTGTGGTGGGCTGTGGGCAGAAGTCCCATTCCAGAGCCACGTGTGTGATGGGAGAGGTGGCAGTGCCCTGCTGCAGGTCTGCACCTCCTCTGGCAGGACTGCAGTGCAGACAGAAGAGTTCTTCGTAAGTGTTCCCTCATCTGACTCTGCCAGAAGATTTAATTACCTTGGTGATTTAAGTACCTTGGTGGCTTTTGCCAAAAAGCTACCAGCAAATTAAGCAAACGGAACGATTTGGTGTTGGGGCAGATCCATAAGGAGGCAGGTGTTGGTCCATACGAGCAGCTGAGTAACTTCTTCCATCAGAGTGAAGACTGGAGAAGGAAGTTTGGCAACAGCCAAATGGATAAGCTTTGCCTGGTTTTTTATTCCACTTTTGTTTTTGGCTGGGCTTCACTGGAAGAATAAAAAGTCTGAAAGATGAGAGATGCCTCGAAACACCACTGGTGATGCAGCTGCCCTTGGGATGGCGCTGGCATTTCGGGAGGTTGCAGGATCTGGCTCCATGGCCAGTGGCTGTGGAAGCTGCAGTGCTTTGGTCTCACTGACTGAGCTGAGATTTGTTCCCTAGGTAAGATGCCTTGCTCAAGGTGCCAGGATAGAGACTGCAAGCTGCTTGTTTGGTTTTAGGGATGTGCACTGCAATTTTTTTCCCATAATTTCCACAAATATTTTCTTAATACCCTTATTATCTTTTCTACCCTTTTTGGTAATGAGTCCTTGCCCCCATTTAAAGACTTTGATGGAGCTTTCCCAAAAGCTCTAGATATGTTCCTTCTTTTGCCTATGAAAGATAAATAAGCTGGTTTTTTTCCCAGTATTTTTCACAGTCTGCTTGCTGTCAGAGCAAAAGAGCTTTAGCTTTTACCTTGGGTTTGGTGCCTTTTTCCATGTTTGAGCACAAAATGCTGCAGTTCCATGGCTCACTTAGCCATGCCTTATCTCTGGTTGTGCAATCCCACTTCCAGCTGCAAAACTGGAATATATCCAGTTTTATTGCAAGTTTGTCATTCCCAGCATGCAGAGACTGGTGTAATCCAGCAAATAACTTTCCATGTAAGGGTGCAGGAAGACTATGGAAAGTACAGTTCCCTTTGAAAGCAAAGCCAGGGATTAAGTGATTAGCAGGGTCTAAGTCAAGCTCAGTGTACCCTCCTAGTTTATTATGTGCAATGTAACTTTAAATTCAACTCAGGGATTGGCCTCTGATCTTGTATTGCTGGTTTGCACCTTCGGCTCTTTGGAGGAGACTGGTTTATGTTATAGCTTTACCTACTGGAAATCTCTTGGTGGAGAGAGAACAATGGTAAAATGATACTTTGTTAAAGGGTAAGCAGATTCTTGAGGCAAAAGTGATTTGCTCTTTCACCTCTGGGCATTCTGTAGCCAGTGCAGGTGGGAAGGAAGGAACTGGATTTGGGGTTGGCTGGGGTCCAGTTGCAGACTCTATGCAGACCCAAGCCAGAAGCAGTATGGGCTGATTTGTGAGTTTTGGGCAGAGATGACAGTTGAGAAAAACCAGCTGTCTCACTTTTGTGAACTGATGAAATCAGTTATGAATATGTCAGGTGGTAAAAGTGGGATACTTTGTGCTGTGCAGAGATTGAGAAATGCATTAAAGATCAGTTTGTCATGCCTAAGTCAAGAGACCAAAACACTTAGCTGAGTTAAACTGAAAGAGATAAGAATGTATGATGCTCTTTAATATCCACAAAATAAGTGTATTCATTTGTAAGAACAACTCATTTGTTGTAGCCATGAGTACAAAGGGATGTTTTCCCATCTACTGCACCATTCTTACTTGTGCGTGAGCTAAGTGGAGCTTGTGTAAGTGATTGTGAACAGCCTTTGGTTTACTTAGTCATTATTAAATCTAAAGGCTGGTCTGGTTAAGGATAACGTACATATCATTTTCTTCCTCCTTCTGTTCGTAGACTGTACTCTGTATTTGGAGAAAGATGGAATTTATTTAATGTACAGACCTATGTATGTAGTGTTAAAGCTGTTGTCAAAATTTAAAAAATGTGGTATAGCGAGCAGAATTTGACAGGACCTTGTAGTTTCCTGTTACTTGTTTGTTTTGGAAGAACAAAAGTCCAGATAATGACTGTTCAGATGGGCAGTTTGTCTTGGCATAAGTGAATCCTGGTTAAAATCTGGAGAACTTCTGAACAGGTGCCTCTTTCACACCGGTGGTCGTAACAGCTTGTAGCCTCTAGAGCTGCTGGTATTTGTGGTGTGGGATGAGCTGTTCAAGGATCTGATGTTGGGACAGAACAAGGCAGTCAGTTTTGGGATGGTAATGCCCCAGCTGGAGTGAAGCAGTCACTGCTCTGGGCTGTCTGGGCAGTTGTCTTGCAGGAGGACACGGAACCCTCAGCTCTGCTGGCACCACTGGCTCCCTACCCCAGTCATTTTCCATCTGCCTCTGGTGAACACGCCGTGATTTACTGAGAGATGTAGTGACAGGTGAGGTTGTAGTCTGTAACTGGAAATGAAGGATGTCGCTGAACTGATTTTATTCCGCAGCCTCCCGATGCTATTTGAGCTCTGGTGAGGAGAGGCTGTAAGATGAATGAGATTCCCACCCCCCTCGTCGTTAGACATCAGGGAATCCATGTGGCTGATTCTCACCACCGAGAAAAATCTTCAATTGGAGCTGTCACCTCAGTAGACAAAGAAGGAATCCAACTGCAAGACACGTACCCAGAGGAAATCATGCTTTGCTGGTTCCCTGGCTTATGAAACTCCTTGTTTTTTCACTGTTCTCCTTGTCACTACTATTGCTTCACCTCTGCTGCCTGCAGTAGTAATAACAGTGTTGGGATGTTGAGTTTGAGTGAGTGGGAATGGACACAATCGTTCTGCTGCCCCAAGTAACTGAGGGGTGGATGTAGAAGAGGTTTGGCAATGTTGTCTTTTCTTGGAACACCAGCTTTTTGGAGTAATTTTGAACACAACCTGAAACTGCTTTGGGAATTGTAAACAATGTCCCGTGTAGTTTAGCCGCCTCGTGTATGAGCTCAGTTCAGAGCTAAGAATAGCATTCTGTGTTACTCAAACATTTAAATTTTCTGGATGTGGAAAGTCTCCTTTTCCTAGTGGTTGTAAAATAACCCAGTGGAGGGTTTTTGTCCTTGGCCAAAGCTCTAAAAGGAAAAATTTGGGATTTGTCCAGACATGAATGCCACTGCAGTAGATTTCAGGCTTATTCCTTTATGATGGGCAGCTCCAGGAGATTTGCTTCTGAGTTTTACAAAGATGCTGAAACAAACTGATGGGGTGTGAGTATTTCCGGATGTCATTCTTATGTTCTGCTCCCCCTCAGGGTGGTGCAGCCTGAGAGATTTCTACACATGCTCTTTCCTCTGCTTTTGATAGGGCTGTAGCAAGAAAGGAGAACAGTTGTGGGGAGACCCTTAGAGATATTCCTGTGGGTGTAATGTCAAAAGTGTTGACAGAGTAGCAAGGGAATGTGTGGTTTATATTCTGAAATGCATGTGCAGCACCTTTAGCTGGGCCGAGGAGCACAGGAAAGAATTTGGGTATCTGCAAAACCCACATAAAGAGGAGATAGTACAGACATAATCTGAGTTTTGCACATCCTTGTGCACTGCAGTGGATGCAAAGCTCTTTAGCATTGTACCACTCCCCTCTTCAGCTGGAAACAGTGCGGCATGGCCAAGGTGCCCTTATGGAGAGTGGTGTCAGGTATAAAAACATGAGGGCAACAGGGAATCTCTCAAGCCAGGCAGCTGTAATAAATTACTCGATTTTTGTGTCTCTGAACTAGCTCCTGCAGTCATGCTTTGCTGGGCAGTGCACTTCCAATTTCAGTCTTGGGCTCGTGAGCTTTATTTCCACAGCTGCATTTCCATTTGGCTTCCAAAAGCTTTTTCTAAGTCCTGTGATGCTGTTTGATATTATGGCCTGTGCTTGGGGAAACATTGCTTTAAACAGATCCTCTGTTTTCTTGATCTGGTTTGCCCCATAGGGCATCCTTGCCTTTAAAATCAAAGGAATCTAGAGAAAGAGAGGGAAACACAATGGGGTGCTTTTTTTTTCTTGAAAGTTGGTGAACAGAAATAGTAATAGTATGCTGTCTGTCTTTGTGGGTGTTGGCAGAGAAAAAGAGCTGGATTTCCAAAGGAAAAAATTTGAGGGAGAACTATCTGTGGTTTTAAACTTGTTTTCTGTTCTACAAACCCTTGTGCCACTTGTGCACATTACTTAATATCTGTTGGAATGAAACTTCATCTTGCAGAGTGTAACCAGAAGTAGGCGGGCGGGAATAGCCCTGCAAATGGGCTAACTGAACATTTTGCTCTAGGAAACTTTTCTGCTGTAGAGCCTTCAGTGTGGCTTCGGAGTTTCAGAGCTTGCTTGTGTATCAACACAGCCTTGTGTGGTGGTCTTGTGTAAAACTCTGTTGCTGCTTCAGTGAGGAGGAGATGCCTTCCCATCTGCAGAGCACAACAATGCAGGATCTCTTGTTCGGGCACTGCTATACGAAGCTCTGTAGTGAGATTCTTCTGGAGATCAGAATCTCCGAGCATTTGGATGTGAAAAAACATTAGGAATTCATCACTTCAGTTGCTTTGATTCATTCTTTCTAAGTGGTGTTTTCTGAGGCTTGTGAAAAGTCAATGTTTATTTTATGTAGCATTTTGGGAAGCCCTCTTAACGGAAGCAAAGTCTCAAAATTCTGTAGGTGAAAGTGTGAAACTGAAAGACTTTGCTGTCATGAAGGTACATAGATCAGAATTCATTTTGCTGATCAACAGCAAACACTTAATGGCTTTGCAGAAATGTTTCCCTGGCTAGAGATGTCTGATTAACTTTGTTATAGATTATGATAAAAGCAAACACCCAAGGTTGCTGTGAATTAGTAAGCTGTCAGCGTGTTTTAAGTCTGAAGAAGATATATTGAAGTCTAGTTCTCTGCACTGCTGCACTGTTAATTTCTGGTTTATTAAGACGTTTTTAAAAACCCCCACACCTTCAGCAGTGCTGTGATGCCTCTGTGCTTATGGTCCACACGTGGATCCAGTAGGTTTCAGGTAGTTCTTTCAAACTGGATATGAGGAATAATTTATCCTGTGTGGATTTTAGGGCGCATAACACACTTGCTAACCCAGAACAGGCAGAAAGGTAATTCTTTGCTTTTTCTCTTTACTTACCCACTCTAAATGTGCTGGGAGCAGGCAGTGCAGTAGATTATCTTCCCTTTGACAGCTTGTGCCATGGAGCAGTTGATATAATGCAGAATCAGTGATCTTAAGGAAGCTGCTATGTTCGGAGAGGCAGCAATGCTTGTAAGTGCTACGAAGAAGGAAACAATTCTTTATTTTCTGTTTCTGAGGCACATAGTTGGGCTTCTGTTCAGCACTTGGGATTCAACTGGGAGCTGTGCATTTGTAAGGGTGTCTTTTTCCCTGGGAAACTAAAAGGAATGTTAAAACTGATAGAATTAGACTTGGATGTTGCAGCTCAGGATGCAGTAGTTGAGTGCCTCTCTTTCTATTCAGTGCACTGCTGGTGAGATCACCTATATTCACAAAATGGATGCAAATTTTCTCTCTTCTTCTGTGCTAAATGGTACTGAAACCAACCTAAGAAGATTCTTGTCATGCTTGAGTGTTTGAAAAAGCTGTAACAGACATCCTGGAACTTCTTCCGTTGTCTGTGGAATCACAAAAATGACATTGCAGCTGCTTGTATTTGGAGGTGAACTGAAGTTATAAGAAAGCTATCACCTTTTCTTATGAAAATGTGAACTATCAAATAGTCCTTGATAGGGTTTTAGGGAAAGCACTTGATTTCTTAGGAAATGACTTCTTAGGACTGTGCTTTTATTTCCAATGGCCCAAATGGTCCTTTGAGTGATATGTAGCTTCTCCATAATGTTTAATGTAGCGAAGTTTCAGCTGTAACATGGTGTTATTACTGTTCATTCCTCAGGCTGAAATTTGAGCAGTTTGCTTTTGCCCCTTTGAGCGTGTGTGAAGGACAAATAGGCTGGGAGAATGTTCAGAACGTCAGGGCAGGTGGGTTTTGAGATCTCTCATCCCCCTGCATGCTATGAAATCTAATTTGTCTCAGTTTTGAAACTTGCAGCCTTTTCTCGATCTGATGTTTAAGAGCAGACTGTAAATAGTTTCCAAACAAAGCTGTGTGGTTCCTAAGCCTCTGGTGGTGTGGATCAACAATCTTCCTCCTTCTCTTCTTTCCTCCTGCGCATCGCAACGCAGGTGTGTAGTACTTTGCTTTGAAAGGGATTTTGTGTTTTTCTGCCTTGTTTTGAATGCAGTGAAAGCCAGATCTCGCTTTCTGCTGTATCGGTGTGTATTTAACCAAATGCCATATCAAACAACTCCGGTGGCATTTGTCTAGATTATAGATCCTTCTCAGATGAGCAGCATTTCCTCCGTGCTATGAGAGGTTTAGGGTTGGGAAGAGGATTCTCGAAACACGATGCTTTGCCCACCTCTTGTGCTCTTTTAGCTGGAATAAAAAGCATGCTTTGAAATGAACCTGATTAGTTTATACCCTGTATTTTGCTGTGCATTAACACTGCTGGTTTTATGCAGCGGTGAATAGTTTTAGCTGACAGCTTTGGAGATGGGCTTAAAGCACTGAATAAAAATGCCTCCTTGTTAAATGAAAGCTGGGGGGAGCAGTAAAATGTTGGAAATAAGGATTGTTAAGGAAATCATTATGTGAAAGAAGAGGTTTCCTTACCCCTTACCCTTTGCTTTCTGAAAGGAAAACCCCTTGCATTCTCATGCTCTGCTGGCATATTACTTCTATTGGAATTGGTATAATAATATCTTAAATGTGGGGTTTTTTTCTGTTAAAGTTGCTATCTTTCTTTTTCCCTCCTAATATGGTTATGGGTGACTTCTGTGTTTTATGTTGTGACACTCAGGTCATCCCTGCCTAGAGAGTTTTTAGCTATTAAGTTGTTTGGAACTGTCAGGTTATTTGACTGCTTTAATTGAAGCTTATCCTGATGCTTTAGTAGGCTGCATCAGCATGTTCCTTGGGTTCCTCCAGAGTGTCAGCTTTTAATCAAACTCTTGTGCTACTTACACAGCTGTCTTTGATTTCACAAAAACAAAAGTAACAAAACATTTTCCAGAAAAATAATCTGGGACAAGTAACAAGCCACTTGCTAAGAAAAATCAAGGAGGGCAATAAGAAGTTTTTGCAGGAAGTTTTTCTCAGCCCAGAAGAAACACCATCTCTTTTGTATTCCTGGCTGGATCTCCCTGGCCTTACCTGAGAAGTAGCTGCAGTAATAAAGCCCTGACTCCTGTGCCACTCACCTGGGGACTGGTTGCTTCTGCTACTTCTGTATTTTCTTACTCCAGAATTTCTTCCTCTGCACCTCAGAGAGGAGAGTATCAAAATAGCAAAGAGTTTTGGGAATCTTGGAGGAAGCTGGATGTGTGGTGTAAATAAAGCTGCTTAAAAGCAGTTCTTACACAATCCATTTGGTATTTGCAAGCCAAGAGCATCCTTTAAGTTTTTGTATTTTCTATAAATATTCTTCCTGAAACAAACTTGATTTTTTACTATTCTTCTGTTACAGCTGTTATAATAGCAGGGTAGTCCTGCTGGTGGTGGAGGGAATGTGTGGAGTGGAATAATTAAAAAATAATGAGTTAACCTGATCTGTAGGGTACCAGATTCTTTCTTCTCTTGGTGGGTGGAGGTGGGGGAACAGGAGGAGGCCACAGCAGCCAGGAATAGCCTTTCCCCCCCAAACCAGAAGAGAGACCAGTTCTGTTCCAGAGCACCAGGGAATAATTAAGGTCACCCTGGAGAACCTCAGCTACTGCACATGTGACTTCTTGTGGTGTTTCCAGTAGATAAGGTTCTACTTAATTTGTATACCCTGTGAAGGAGGAAAGTAGGTTCTAGCTTATCTGATCTGCTGTAGGTGCTTCTGAAAGCTTTGGTTGTTGTTTTTTTCATGGTGTACATAACCTTTTACTGTGTGCTCAGCTAATCCATACTTGTGATTCTGATCAGAGAGGGGCTGGCTGGATGTGAGCGTAAAAGTTCTGTGAGTGTAGCGTGAGGCTTTGGGGCCAGCTCACTGCTGGGTTCCTCATGGTAGGAGCAACTTTTGAAAAGTAGCTAAAAAAGTAATTAAAAATAACTCCTAATCACGAGCCAGTGATGCAAGTCAGCCTTTTCTCTGAAAAATTTGGGGTCATGGCACGGATCAGGTCAGGCTGCATTTCACTGAATCACCGCAGCCTCTGAAGGCTCGGGGACAGTACCAGTAGCAGTAAAAAAAGCAAGGAGTGCTAGGGAAGAGAAGGCTTGCGGTGAACACACGGGGCTAATCACTATGCCAACGAGTGTTCCAGAAGTGCTGGAGAAGGGAATGCTTCCTGAAGTGTTTTATGATAGTAAATGACTTCACAAATTCAAGTTGTAAGAACAAACACTTGTCTCAGAAGCAAAAAAAAACGACCTCAAACTGATTATAGCCACAATTAATAACTCCGACATACCTTTCTCAGGGATAATCAGGTTCACAGATGCAAAAACATTGCTTTTAATTGGGTAAAGAGATGAGATTATTTGGGACTTTGGAACTTGCTGGTTTGGATTTTCTTGCTCTGCAGGAAGACTGGCTTTGTTAAGCTGTACGACTGGTAATGATTAGGAAGCATTTATGCCTATGGAGATGTCTTAGCCAGCAGAGTCTGAGGTGGGACTGTGTCTTTCATTCAGGACTTCCTCCAAGATTGCATAAACCAGAGGTTTTGGATCAGTGGCTTTTGTTAATCAAAGGATGGAAGCCCTTTGGTTATCCATGAGTTGCTTACTGCTGTAGTCTTTCTACTTAAAACTACTTTAGTTTTGCTATTTTCCTTCAGAAAGAAAGGAAAATCTGATAGGAATTAATCTTTTAGCACGTGAGCCTGCTGTGAGAAGGAAAAGAGAACAGGTTGTTTAAAGCTCTTTGGTGGATTTGGCAGGAAGCGCAGGAGACTTGCTTGACTTAGCTCTCCCTTGCTGTGTGCGTGGGGAAGGTTTTAACTCTAAAGATGTTGAAACACGGTGGGGAGGCCTGGATCTTCCAGACTAACTGAAACAGAGGTGTCATGGATCGACTGGAGCAAGCTTTTGAGTTGGAGGTGGAGCAGGTGACTCTGCCAGCTCTGTTTTCTGTCATTCTGTGGTCAGAAAGCAGCTGTACATTTTTCCAGAGGTGCATGTGATGCAGTGGGGAAAGGGCACCTTGGGAAGAAGACACAAGGGAACCTGGTCAGTCAAGGCTTGTTGAGTGCCTGGGGATGAGGGCAACAAGGATAAAACAATATCCTCCTTCCAGCCTCCAAGAAACTTCAGCATTAAAGGTGATCGTTGCAGTCTGTTGTAGTGATCTGTGAAGCACTGCACTGTTCAAGGAGCAGTCGTGTGTTCACGGCCAAAACCCCCCTGGCAGGAACGGGACTAGCAGTACCTCTGGTGGTGGAGTCTGCTTCTGAGACAGACACTGATGCATGCAATCAGCTGGAGACAAGCTGAGACCTAAATTCACATGGAGTTAATATCTGTGACACTGATACAGTACCAGAGAACACAGTTCAAAGGAGGAGATGAACCAGGAGCATCCTGTTGGTACAGAAGTACTCCTCAGCTTCGCTTTTGCTATTTGGCAACTCTTCCCCATGAGGTTAAGTTTGAGAACAACTTCACTGTTCTGTTTCACTGAAATTCTCAGATAACTGGCAGACAGCAACCGCTTGTTTTCTGGAGCTCTGATGCAGAAAAAGGTGTTTGAAATAATCCTTGCCTTTTTAAGAAAAAGAAATCCTTAGCCATTCTTTTGCAGGAATATTACTAGATACAAAATGAATTGTTGAGGCTGATACAAGGGGAGAGGGTGTAAAGACTGGCAGTGATATTATATAAAAGGAGACACAAATACGCTTATTTGGTTGTCAACTTTGCATATGTTGAAGCTTTCTGTTTGTGTTTTGCTGTAAACTATAAACATGTGACTTTTTCCCTTTCAGTGTGTGTTCAAGGGAGGGAGTGTTGGATGCTTCAGCAACGGAGGGTTTTCCAGTTAGTCAGGACTTGAGTGTGGAGCCGTGAAAAGCTCTGGGACTGGGTATTGCAAAGGTGAATAATGTATCTTTAGCCTTCATATGTTGTGGGTGTCATGATAGCTGTAGACTCACAGTACTTCCAAGGGAATTTCTCTCTGTGCTGTTTTCCATGGTGCTGATACAAGTGCTTCTGTGGTTTTGCAGAATTAGGAATGTGGTTTCAAAACTGAGCTTAAAGCATAAATCTAGTTTTGTTTCCCCTTCATGTGAACCAAGGAGAGAAGTAGTGGGAACGAATTAACAAATGAAAGGTGAGACTGCTGCTTTTGGCAGCATTGTGGGACCACACGGGTTCAGGGATGGTAAAAATACAGTGTAAGCACAAACTGAATTTTGGTATATGTGGAGTATGTACTACAGGATTCTACCAAATATGGGATCAGAATGTACTTACAAGGGAAGATTTACTCAAGTCTGACTTAACTGCAGCTTTGTTTAGTGAGCAAAGATGTGCTGTTTGACTCACTAGAGCTACAGAAACAACTGAACTGCAGCATTTCATCTGTTTATAGACAAGCCTGTCATTTGGGATGGTTTTCATCCAGAAATGATGAGATGTGCCTAAATGATAATCTGTTACTAATAGACAAGGAAAGCAAAGTGAAATTACTCCTTTTTGTCTGGGGGAAATATTACTGGTGAAAATCAGGAGTTCAGTTTTAGTCTTTTGGCAGGTAGTTTGCATAGGTGTGCAGAAGTATTTAAGTTTTATGATGGCTTGTATTTTGATAGCATAATAAAAAAAAAATCAGCTACATGCAGCACTTTCAATGTCAGCTAGTAGATACTTTAATTTTAAGGATGGCTCCCTTGAGTTTAAGTCAGACTTTCCAAGGTGCAGGTCAAGATTTAGAGCTCTTGTGCCAAGTAACAGAGCTGTCATTTACTCTTTGTCACTGTCTAGGCTGGATTTTTTAAAAAAACAAAACTAAAATAAACATAAACCAAAAAAGCTTGTGTAACAAGCCTTCTGACAAGTAGTTCAAAGCTCATTGCTGATCTCTGAAGCAGACAAGTACTTGTAGTAGTACAAGTAGTACAAGACTTGTAGAAAGTAGGAACTTGCCACAGTGGACTGTGGGAGAGAGCATGTGTGGTCTTGCTCTCCAGACAGCCCTGAATCCAGGCGGAGGAGAGGCTTTCATTACATATCCCAGCCATGGGAAAAGCTTAATTGGAGTTTGCAGTTCATTGTATACCAAACTCTTCAAGTGTTCGATGTAAATCTGTAGGAAGCTGGCTTTGATAATTATGGTGCCCATAGCCCATGCCAGCACCACTCCCTTATTTGCAAGGAATAGTGCTATCAACTGAGATAATTATCCCAGGAGGTTTCATAAGGCAGCTTGTCCCTGTACTGCTGTCACTGAGAAGCGTTTGGACAAAGTACGGGACTGCTCCTTCCACATGTGTTGGTCTGACGAACATCTGGAGAACTTCCGAAGTGCCCCATAGATCTGCGTGTGGGCAAGATACTCTCAGAAATGATTGTTGCATCTCCATGAAATGGATTTTTCCTAGGTTGTTTATTAGTTGGAAACATTTGTTCCAGGCTTCTTTGTGGGGTGAAGGAGAGTTCCAGCTGCAGGTTCTTTTGGTAGTGCTGGCCTTCTTGTGAAGCAAAAAGTTGTGTGCGAATGTGCTGGTCTCTAAGCTGATCCTGGAGCTACTGGAAGAGTGCAGGGAGAAGGGAAATGGCTCCTGCTTGTGGAGGAGCTTTTGTGAGAGGAAGTGTTTGGTGATGGGGAATTTGTGTCCTCAATCCTTGTCCCTTCCCCACATGTGTTTCCATCCTGTTGCTGCTCGGAGGGAGGCACTTGTTGCTCGCCCAGGCGCTGCTCAGGGGAAGAGCTGAGAGCAGTGGAGAGGAGAGGGCAGGTTTTGTTGTAGCTCCTCTGCCTGTGCTTAGGAAAGCTGCCCCAGCAAGGCGTGGGCGGCTATTCCTCCTCCTGGGTGCTGCATCGTGCTGTGTCCTGTGGGACAGCTCCTGTCGGAAAGGCAGGGACGGGCCGAGGCTGCGGGGCCGCTGCCTCAGGAGCGGGGCAGGGAGGGTGGGAGGGAGCAGTCCTGGCACGGCTGGCAGCATCCCAGGGCAGCATTACTGCCGGGTCACTGGGCATGGAGCTTGTTCGGGGGGTGGGAAGGAAAGGTGTGGCTGCAGTGCCCTGGGGAGGGTTGGTTTGTGGGGAACCAGTTGAGAGGCCTGGCCTAGGAAAAATGAAGGCTTCTGCTGGCTGTGGAAAGAGGCAACTTCTCACACCCTTATTTTTGTTCCCCTTCGAAAACATGTGTGTATCCCTAGGAATTGTCCCAGCTCTTTCTACCACTGTTGAATCGAAGTCAAACTTGCAGGGCTATAATTAAAACGTAACAAATCAAAAAACTGCCACTCAGTTCGTCTTGCCCTTTGTGGAAAGGAAATGTAGAAATGGGCACAAGGAGAACCTTCATGAAAATTTGTCAGTGCTAATCAGGATAAATGGGTTCAACTTCCACTTTGCTTGTATTTCCTTCCTGTTTGAAGTTTCCAAGAGGTCTTTTGACCTTGAGCTTCTTTATTTCTCTCTTTTAAGAGTAATTAAATCCCACAGAAACCTGAAATGAAGTAGAGTGGCCTTCTCCAGTTAAAATTGTTCTGTGAACATGAGGAAAAAAACCCCCGAACAATAAAACCCCACTTGCCTGGTTTTAACTTCCAGTGGGACTATTTTAATTTAACTGCTTAACTGTTACACAACTATAACAAAAATCAGTAATTACAGGATATAAAGCTAGCAATGATAATATATAGTAGTTATATATTATTTCTGAGGGAATTGTTACTTTTTTACGTTTCCAGATAAAAATACTTGTTGAAAGAATGTTGTCTTCAACAAGTTACAACTTGCTGGCATATTCCTGATAGAAGTGTCTTTGAAAGAAAGCATGTGCATATACCCAGGGAGATTCAAGTGGAGAATCAAATAACTCCTATTTTAAGTGCTGTTATTTAAGCTGCCTGTGGAACATATTGATGTATCTTTCTAGGGACTGGTCTCTTGTGATGAGGATCCACTGTGCTGCACTTCTCTGGAGTAGGGTTAATGACAAATTTCCAAGGTGCGAGTAGGCCTGGCATGAAATAGTAGTGATTTATTCCTGTTGGTTTTGTGCTGTGTTAGGGAATCTCCTTTAACATTCCAGAGAGATCTGGCAGTCTTCCCTATGAAAATGGATGTGAGAGGACGAGTTCAGCTGAAACTCTCTCAACTTTCTATGTGGCTTTACCATCATGTTTTGAATGTGTATTTTTAAATGTCTGGGGTTTATGTTCTAGAGCACCGAGATTTGAGATTATTTTGATGTTAGATCTGTTCTTGCTTGTGCTCGGTCATTCAGCATTCCTGCATTTGGGATTCCTGCTGTTTGGACGTGGTGGCTGTGCAGTTGTGAGCTGTTTCCCTGAGGGGCAGCAGGTGATCCTTGCCTGGAATGAGCAGTGAGCCTTCTCCAGAGCCCCAGCAATGAGCTCTCTTGCTTTCATCCACTGCCCATTTCCCCCTGGCTTGCAGAAGGGCAGAAGGCTCTCCAAGTGCATTCTCCTGTTATACAAATAGTTACATATACAGCATGTAATGATAAGAAAAAAATTATTTTGGGATACTGCATTGCCTCCTCTTTTTTTTTTCATACTCTTTTTCTGCCTGCGATGTTAACCTGTAATCATAAAGACTGTAGGAGAGGGATGTATAAGATCAGTATAGAAAAGAACTCACCAGTAAGACAGAAGAGATTTATCAGTGCAATACCATCTGTAGTTTCTTGGGCAGAAGTCTGAAATCTCTGAGGATCAGGAACGGAAGAGGCAGTAAAACCCTGAAAGCTCTTCCTAGACCAGCTGAGAGTTGGCAGGAATGGTGGTGAAAAGCCTCTACCTGACCTAAATCTTGGGGGTGAGGTGGCGATGCATTCTGTGCTTGTGCACTGCAAAGAAATTTCCAGTTGATCCCTTCCTTCCCTGGGGAAGGAGCTCTGTCCCCTTGAGGCTTCAGACTTCTCTGAATAATTAATCCATTGGGTCTGTGTCCTCGGGAGAGATGAAAGAGCTGTCGATGGTTCCTGCGTTACACCTGATAAAGAAAGTCATTAGTGAGGCTTCAGATAGTCACATAAATTAAAAACACTTGCATCCTCTTTCCTTAATAATAGATAAAGCCTTTAGGATTAAAGTTTAAAAAAGAAGGGGAGGGGAATGCAACTAGAAAAGCATTCTATGTAAGGAAAATTCCTTTTCACATAGTTCTACTTGCCCCTAAATTACACTGGTTTTCCGGGCTGCCCCTGTTCTTCCTCCATTCCTGCATGAGATGTGGGGAGATGGGTGGTAGGGTGAAAACATTTTAGAACTCCTCATCTTCTGAAATTACAGTGAAGATGTAGAGTTTGTTCTTCCAAATTCCTTTGATTCTAGAGGTGAGGAAGTGTTTCTGCGGCTGAAAAAATGAGTATTTCATTTGTAGTTAAGTATCTTTTCAATGAGAATGAAATGTCAACCATTGGTAGGTAAAGAATGTGTGAGTGCTCATAATTCAGGAATCAAAACTTAGCTTGGTTGTTACTTTTTTGTGTTTTGCCCCATGCATTTGATGATACCAGAATATTGTGGCCAAATTACCTCTCTCTCGTTTCCTGTGTTCCAAACTGGTGGTGGTTTATGCTAAACTTTTCCTTTATTTCCAGGTATAATGGATCCCTCCCTAATGGTGACAGGGGGCGCAGGAAAAGCAGATTTGCCCTTTATAAGCGACCCAAGGCCAATGGAGTTAGGCCCAGCACCGTTCACGTCATCTCTACTCCTCAAGCATCAAAGGTATGTGACACAGGGCAAATCCTTGTTTTTGATGATCCTGAGTGGAGAACAACTCAGGTATTGCTGCTGATTTACCTTGCTGCCAGTTAATTCTGTGCTAGTAGAATACGTTTGTTTAATGAAGAGGCTGCAGTGGATTTGCTTTCTGGGGTATATAGCTTTAATCCAGTTACCTGTTTAAAATAGTCTGTAAGCTCAGGTGTGAGATAATCTGACCTTCCTGTCCCTGTTCAGAAAGCTGACTGTCAGTGCTGACTGTTTTATCTGAGCCATGGGGATGAAAACACAAAAAGTATTTTAGTTTTTTTCTCACTGGAGTGGTATTTCTTTCCTCATCAGCAAGATAACTGACACGCTATAAAAAAGGTTCTGATCCCTTTGGGCCTTTCATTTTTCTTGCTAATAATGATAGTGTAAAAATTTTTACCTGAAGTTTAGTGTGGGTGAAGGAGGAAAAGCAGCAAAGTAAATATATATAGTAACATATTAGAGTATAGAACTTGTCCAGGTCAGAATTCTGGTGGTGGAATGTATTTCAAGCTGCAAAAGGTCTTGCTATTTCTCCTCTCAAAGCCTTTTTCTTAGAAGCAAAGAGTGAGTAGAATTTGGGTTAAACTGGAGGGAGAGTTCTGTTGTGGCATTTACACAAGAGGATGGTTTGTTTGAGGTGTACCTTGCTGGAATATCTCTTGGGAAAGAGAGGCAGAAAACCTGCATCGTGCTCAGAAATGTGTTGTCTGACTTGGACCAAGGGAAGAATCTTGTTTAATATATAGTATGGGATTGTTTTCTTTTCTAATACACACCATACACAGTATATTCCTAAACTTATCAAAATACACAATAGCAGAGCTTGTTCTCTTTGAACAGTTTATAGGGCATGCCTGCTGCAGATAAATGTGGAATCTTTAGGATTAAAAGTTTCAAGAAATATTTTTCTGTGTTTCTATTATCAAAATGAAAGCTTTTGTGAGTTAAATCTTCCTGATGAAATGAACCTTTAGAATAGACCTGTAGTATATGTTGGCAGTTCTAGTCTGTTGATTAAAATGTAACAAATGGGGAAAAAAAAGTGTTTTACATAGTGGATAGAAATACACGCAAGTTCTCACTGGTTGACCTTAAGCATTTAGACTGCAGTTAGTATTTCAGCATTTGAGCTGCAAAAAAATTTAAACACCTGGCAGACACCACAAGGAATCTGGTTAATGTTCATCTGTGGTGTTATTGCAGTGCAGATAAAATATGTGTGCTGTACAAATTAGTGCCCTTATAAAGATAGCAGAGGCTATGGGATATTAAAGCCTGTCCTCTGAGCATTTGAATTCGGGTAGATGTGTCAAGTTGAATGTATTTTGCACTTTCTCTGAACTCTTAGAAAAGAGCTTTTGTGTATTTGCTGCTGCTGTCTGGGGCCGGGCTGGTGGATGTGTGCCAGAACAGTGGTGCAGTGGCTCTCAGTGAGTGCTCTTTCCGTGCACAGAAAGGACACTTAACATTTTAAAGATGCTGTCATCAGCTTTTCTCACATCTTAGGCACCAGAGCTCGAATTGTTTTACTGAGAATTGTTTCTGCATGTAACTTGTGTAAATGACTGAAGAAACCTAGGCTAATAAAGAGTGAGCTGCCTAGTTCTTAGGAAATAATGTGCAAGTTGACCTCAGAAGTTTAGTTGTGCTCTCAGTCTTTCAGTCTAACTCGTATTTAAGGAAGATGAAACAGCAGAAACTTGTGCTGCACAGGATATGAACAAGTTTCCTCCCTTTACATCCTTCATTTTAACTTTTCAGGTACCAGTTTTCTGTTTTGTTCTGCTTGTCTGTCACTGTAAACTGAATCTGTGAGTAAAAAGACATGTAATGTTTAGAGTACTGATGCTTTTTGGGTGGTGGATTTAGCAGAGGTGGGAGAAGCCTCGACTGACTCCATTGGTTTTGTCTCTGACAAATGGAGGCTTGAATAAGGTGCATGGCTGGTTTTGTGCTGATTGCATTAATGCAGCAGCTCGAGAACTGGAGCTGTCACCAGTTTCAAGTTCGTGTGTCAGCCTGAACACTGCAGTGGATGGTAAGAGGATGCTTGTCATGTTCCATTGTCCCTGCTCTGCAGGTGTCAAGGACAGCTGGAGTAGCAATGGCTTCAGTAGTAAATTTAGCTGAGCTAATTGCATATGAATCACTGCCTTTTGTTTTTTTCCACTGAGCACTTGTTTTTTGCCTCCTGAGGTGCTGAAGAAAACTCAGAAATATTGGCCTTTTGAGGGTATATATGTGTGTATTTGGGGGGAAAGCAGTGCATGGGCTAATAAGCCTCAAGTTTTTTTCAGAGTTGATGTCACTGTTAAAAGAGAGATGCATCTCTTCAACATTATGCACTTGACTTTAAAGCCTATTTTATTATCTCTGTGCTTAGGCACCATTCAGGAAATTTTGTAGTGTCCCCTATTTGACAAAAATCAGACCATTTGAGACAGGCTTTTTCCAGCATTGTCAAAATTCGTTTTACTGTAAGAGCTTAAAACTCTTCTGCTGTCCTGAGCTTGTCTGTGTGGACAAGTCTGGGGTAGGGGTTTGGGGAATGGGGGGCTGTGAGTCTTCATTAACTGAGTATGGATCTTTCTCAAGATTTTAATAATCCCCTTTGCTTTAGTAGAGAGTTTCTTTCAAAATCATCACATCACAGGAGAAGCCATTCCTTGCATTGACTTGGGTCTCATGATGAAGGGGAAAGGATTATCAGTCATGATCACAGAATTTGTGAAAACCTTCCTCTGACTATCAAACTCCTAGGTGTAAGTTTGCTGTTGGCTCATCATAACATAGTTAGGGTTGGTGATTTTTATTTTCAAGCTATTGGAGCTGTTTAACAAAGAAGTCAGTTGTAATGTTTATTTCATTTGGTTGTGTTGTGTTCACTGTTGCTTTCATGCACAATATTTAATTCTGTGAAACTCCAGTCAGAGTCTGCTGGTGTCTGAAATGATTACAGGGTTTACTTGGGCAGAAATTTTCCAGTAAGTGCTGAATTCCAAGTGAGAGTGGGATAAAAGGTTTTTTCCAGAATAATCACTTGGGAATTATAGGATGCTGAATTGGACTTCACTGGGTTTTGAGTGGAATAGGGGAAGCTTTCATAAGGGTTTTTTGTATTTTGGGGGTTTGTGACTTTATTTGTTTGGGGGTATTTGAGTCTAAAAGGCAAAGAGGAGTCTGTGACTGAAAACTAAACCAGTTTAATATCACTGTAGAATAATATTTAAGGCCAGTATGTTTTTCTTGCAGATCTTAAGCAGGTCAATAATATGCTGTCTAAATAAAACTATATGATCCCAATTTCTGCAAAGCATGGATGTTCCTGTTCCAGTACACTTCCAGTCTCCTGATTCAGTGGACCATTAGGTTTAACACTTTGCCCTGTACATACACAGGTGAATCTTCATTCCTCATTCCTCCTCTTCACAACTATCCCTGGCTTCTTGCTGGATGTTGTTAGTTGGAGTTCTTTCTGTGGAACAGTGGGAGAGAACTCCCCCAGTCCCACACGAGAGGGGTGCTGGCAGCTGGCATTATCCTTGAGCTCACTGGTGTTGTTGGACACTCTGATCACAGAATCTCCCATTCGGATTTCTCTATCTGCTTCTGATGCTTCGGAATTACTTCCATGGGTGTGAAGTTTAGAGAAATGAAGAAGGGACTTCATGTACATTTGAATTACTTGAAGTATGGCATTAGGAAGCAGGAATTGTTGACAGCAGCCCTCCAGGATTCCCTGGGATTACTTCGGAAGCGTGACTGAATTCCCTTGTTACAAGCGTGGATGGTAATTGAGACTTTCCAAAGCATTAAGTCAGTGGGTAGGAGAATATAACTGCTGAGCATTGGAAGTACTCCTTTCTAACAAGGGAATGTTGTGCTTTCCTAAGTAATTGCATGCCTAATAGTGACTCCAGAAAAGATTCCAAATGCCTTTTGAATTGCTGCAGACTTGAAAAACCCCACCTTTAATACCTTTTTATGGTGGTGTGTCTTGGTATTTATTACATCTGTCTTTCTTAGGATCAAAGTTTTCCTTTGCTTACCTGTGGTAGATAAAGGCAACCTATTTTCTGCCCTATGAAATTACTGTTTCAGGCTGCCTGAGGAAGATCTCTCTGACTTCCAAGTCCAATTACCTGCCGAGTTGGCTTCTGCTTTGTGCTATCACAACAGCAGCTTGGATAGTCACTGGCTGGGTTCCTGCAGCTCCAATCAAGTTTCCTGCTGCTACTGGAGAAGAACAAAACGCAGCCATACGAATAATTATTAGGTCGGGGAGAGAGCTGCAATTTGTGCTTTGAGTGACGAGAGAAAATGAAAGTATAGGATTCTTGTGATTAGTTATCTACTGTAGATATTGCATCTGCTTTGACGTACTTTGAATTGAGAGTTAAAAGGCCACAAATCCTTTTGGCACTGACAGCTTTTTGGTGTTCATTCTGAATGAGAGCTGTAGAGCTCAGCTGCTGTCAGGAGGATGCTGTGTCTGTCAGTGGCTTCTCTCTTTCCTGTTGGGCTTATTTATGGTCTAATCAGTTCATGGAGCACTAATTTGTTCTGAAGTAACTTAATCACATAGGTGTCTCGAGAGCTTTGGGTTGTGCAGAGGCAGCTTTTTCTTGGCTCATCAGACTGAGTCTGCTTGAATAATGGTTTCCTTGGTGTAATGTCCTTTTCTTCTATTAAATGAGTATCATCTTAACATGCTAACTCCTTACCCCTCTGCCCTTGCAAGTAGTAGGGAATGGTTAGGCAGAAGAAAATGGTTACACCGATTTCACTAGTGGGGCTTAATAAATAACAACGCTTACTTGGTTTGGAACCCTCCTTCCTGAGCTTTTGGGTCCTGTTGAGCAGAATGCATGTCAAAGGTTTTGGAAAATCATTTTATAGTGTATTCTAACAAAACCCAGATGTCTAGTGAAGGAAGGGGAATTAAAAATTGCTGAGGTCTACAACAATTATTTTTTTATGACTTAATGTTGCTTTTTGTTTTCATGCTCTCCCTTCAGAGGATAAAAAAAAGATCAAAAAATGCTTTCCTTGTAAACTCTCTTTAAACTACATCTGCTCTAAATCAATATTTTAGAGCAGATTCTGCTTGAATGTGGTGCCCTTTGAAAGCAGAGGAAGATGCAGTGCTTACTGGGGCTGGTGTCAAGAAACTCGGGAACATTTCGTTTCCCCGTACGCTTCCCCTTGGCTTCCTGCAGGGAGCCAGGCTGTGGAACCACTGCTGTGCGGGATCTGTCACTTTGCAGCTTCCTTGACCATGTCAGAAATAACCTGGGGGGTTTGGGCTTGTGATAATGCAGCACCAGGGAAACGAGAGGCTGTGTCTCAGCTGAGGTTTAAATGCTGTAGTGTAAGGTCAGACACTGCAAATCTTGCTGCCCATCATGGAGTGTCCTCGATTTTTTTTTTTTTTTGTGCCACGGGAAAAGCAACGAGTAAGATTTGTGCTGGAGACAGCAGAGCCACTTGTTTCACTGGAAGATGAAAATTTCACAGCTTGAGCTTAATGTAGCATGACTTGTTTAAAACTGTCTTGTTCCAGTTTGACTGGTTCCTGCATGCTTCCCCACTGTTCCCCAGAATTTAGAGTGGAAATTTTGGACCACCTGCTGTAGTGGTGGAGCTCTGTCCTGTTTCATATTTATTCTGTTTGGACTTTCGATTGACTGGAATGGATCTGGTCTTAGAAGTGCATGTCTCCTGAGAGCTGGGCTGCTCTTAGCTTCCTAAAAGCCAGGAAAACTCCCCAAGCTGGTTTTGGGTCAAATGAAGCCAGATGGCCTGAGTATGCTGTTTCTGCCTGTGTGGTGGTACTGCCTTTGGAACTTGCTGGGGATAACTCACCCTGCAAGTTGGCATTACTGAGGGAGATTCTCTTTATAAAGTGATGGGGACCTGCTGTGGTGTTCCAGATGTTTGGGTGGGCTGTGCTGAAGCACAGTTGGGAACAGCCTGATGACAGCAGGGGCTTGTATACAACTATTAGAGCCTGGGACTGTCAGCATCTGGAATACAGGAATTCCTCTACTCTGTATAGGTTGTTTCATGCTCAAAAGAAAATGCCACGACAAGGGGAACATGCAGCTGATGATGGACGTACTTTTCCTGTTGTCTCAAACTAATAACCAGATGAAATTGTCTTAAATGGATGGAACACTGTGCTTTGTAAAAGTCAGGTAGTGTGCACTCAGTCAGAGAGTATGGAATTGCTCTCCTGGAACAGGGGAGTTGGAACTGCATCAAAGAGGAGATGAGACTTCTCTGCTCCAAGGCTTTGTTGAGAGGGGAAATGGTTTTGGAAACACAGAAAGCAATTGAAGCATCATGGGCCAACAGTAACTTTTCAAAGAAATAAACAGCTGCTACTCCTGTTTTACAAATTAGAAAATACTTGTTTTCCAGAGTGCTTAGAGATTTTGTTGATGGAAAGAACAAAATTTAAATATTTCTCTTTTTGGGAGTCTCTTATGACTCCATCTGTAAAATGAGTAATGTTATCTCTTTGCCAAGAGAAGAACTAAGAGGGGTGACTCTCTTGTGACATTCGAAGATTCCTCTTTCCACTCTGTAGGTCTCTTGTCTGAGACATGTTTATGCTTTCTTTTAAATGTAGATTTACTTTGTTTTGAGATCCCGCTCGTTTCTCCTATTCAGCACCAAAGACCTCACAAATATTTTAGGAGAAAACAGGGAGTACTTTATCCCGATAATCTCTTTTGAAGGGATGTATTCCCAGCAAAGTGCTTGTGGTGATGCTTCATTTGCTGGATGCTCCGAACTCTTCAGCTCTGTGTGCAGAAATTCTCTGGCAGTCATAAAGCAATTCAGAATTCTTTAGCACTGTGGCTCTGCTTCTACAAGATCATTATCTATTTTTTTTGATGATCCATGAGGTGTCCTTCCATGAAAACAAACGAGTCCAGCCACTGGACCTACATCAGAGCTTGTACTTGGGTGACCTCTGTGTCAGACTGAGTGTGTTCTGTGCAGACTTGCCTTGAGATTCTGCATGCCTCTTGTCCGTAGTGATTCTGCCGGTACTTCAGGAAGTTCTGGACTCTGCAGATGCCTGCTGTGAGATAATGCTTGTGGTAATCTATACTTTGGCCTTCTAATTTCAGTAGCAGCAGATGCCTATCGCTCTGACTTGAGGGAACTCATTAAAAGCCCAGCACTGCCAGCTTGCTCGGCTGTTCAGTACTCTGTCTTCCTCCAGCTCCGAGGGATCTCTCTTACACTGAGCTCACCACAGCCAGGGAGTGATGGATGCTTTCTTCTCTGCTTTTTGATACCAGCAAGCAGGGAGGGGTATCACTCCCTGTCCACTTGAAAAACTCTGGACTTGGTACACTGAGCTCAGGATTGCACATTCCCTGGGAACTCTCACTCTGGGAACTGTGGTCTGGCATTTCACTGAGAACAAGGCCAGTGTCTGAGCAGTGATCTGTCTGACTGAGGTCATCCTGAATTGTTGGACTCTCAGCCTTGGATGTTGACAACAACCACCACTTCTGTGGTCCCAGAGATTTTCCTGGGAACCTCTCCTGTTTTGTAAGTTTAAGATACTGAGAGACGCTTTTCTTTCTTTTTTGCCCTAACCCAGGATAGGAAAAGGGGGAGCAAGTACAGGTTTGATTTCTATGTATTTCGTTTTCTTTCATGAATCTCATGTGGCCAAAGAAACTCTGGTTCCAGGGCCTGTAGCTGCACAAGTCTGTTTCTCCTCCCAGACTTCACAACTGATCGAAGGTTTGGATGACAAAGCACTCCCAGTTTGCAGCTTGGATAACTCTTGAGTCTAAAACAATTCTGATAAGCATTGCTTAGGAGTGTTCTTGAGTGGCGGAATCTGAAAAGAATACGGAACTTCCCTAGTGAGGTAAACCACATCTTATACTTGCACTACAGCAATGCAGATTTCTGGGGTTTATTGCTAACCTGAAATCTCAGTGAAGTTTAACTAAAAAGATGCTTTGTTTTGTAGTATCAGATGACTTCTGAGAATCAGGACTTTGTGGGACCAGAGCATACACATTTACACCCTGGATGATCAGGGAATTTCTGAACCTGTAGCAGCTCGCTTGTTGTCCAGCTCTTTGGGAAATTCTGTGGAAACTGTTCTTCGGGTAGTAGGGTTACAGCCTCCCTGCTCATTAGAGCTTCTGTTCCCTTCCCCAGAGAGTGCTCTTCCCGACTAACAGTGCTGTGGCTGAAGCTTCATTTCAGCTGAATGAGGTTATTCCACCTTTTCTCCCCTGTTTTTATAAGGTTTGTGCACTCTTGAATGAATTGGGTTATGTTCTCGTATTGATACAACTGAATTTGTAGGACAAGCAACTCCCCATCTCTGCCAAAGGTTTGAACTTCTCCCAGCTGTGTAGCAACCTGAAAATGTGCCTGGCTGCTTGGGTGGACCTAAGCTGATCACACAGATACCAACCAACCTCTCTCTTTGAAGCTCTTGCCCTCACAGTATTTTGGCTGTGCATCTGGTTAACATAGAGCCTGCTCCTGGGTCCAGAATTCCAGAACAGGTAATTAGAGATCATATGGCTCAGAGAAGGTGAGGGAGAGGTGCTTTTTTGTGCTTGAGGTTTTTAGAGAGTTTGTGAGTGTTATTAAAGCAAAACTTCTTTTGTACTGCATAAATGCAAAAAAAAATTGTGTGAATGATCAAAAAACCCTTCAGTGGTTATGGGCTGATTTCTGTAGTTTGCACCTTTGAGGCACTGTACTTTATATATACAGGCCTTACTAGTTTTGAATTTTCTGCAAAGGTTTGGAGGGAATGTTGAATAGGACAGTGAGAGCGAATGCACAAAAGCTGGAAGGGGGCCTGAAAGAAACTTTGGGGAGGCTTTGTGGATTACTTTTGACTTGTAGCCTTCCTGTAATGACATTTACCCTTATAAACTTTGGACAATAGGCCACAGTGTAAAACATGCAAAAATTTTTCCACCTCCCTGTTACCTCTACATTAACATTTGGTTTTGCACACCTATGTCTCTCTTCGTCAGCCCACCAAAGAATCTTGCACTGCTGGAGGTCAGCAATGAGGCAGTGCCTTGGTGGTCCAGGTGGGAGGCAGGAAGGGACAAAGCTGACCTTGCTTCAGCGTGGGCAGCTGCTCCCAGTTTGTTCCCAAAGAAAAGCTGGCCTTGGAAAGCTGGATTGCGAAACTTGTAAAAGCACATAAAGTGTTCTCCCTAACTCATCCCTCCCCCTCAAAGCTTTCTCAAATCTTTGTTTGGTGTTTTGTCACAAAAATTGACTCTGTTGCTACTTGAGTGTAATAAATAAACTGCGGAAGTCAAAACAAAATGTTTGCAGTTTTGTGTGAGAGACAGCCCATGTTGAATGTCTTAAAATATCCCTGTGTTATGATCTCGCCTGTTACTAGGAACTAACTCTCTAGCTCTCATTTCCTTGGTTAAAAATATCTTGAGTATTTAATGTTGTTTCTTGGTGTCTTTGCACTGTAGTAGCAAATACTGCTGGGGTTGAGAGTATCACTGTGCCATTATGTGATGCATGTAAAAACGAGGCTCTTACTGAGGAACCTTCTTTTCATCTCCAGATGAAGATGTACTTGCTAAATGTAGAGGCAGGGCTCTGATTTTTCTCTGACTGCTGAGAAATTCTATGTGGAAAATTCTCTGATTAAAATTTAGCCATAATGGTAAATAAAAATCTCTATGTGCGTACCAAATACAGCATGACAAGGGAGAACATATTCATACAGTGTGGCAGTATGAATGCACTGAGGTTTTTCCAGGCTGAAGTAGTAATTGATTTTTACTTGGTGGCAGTGAGTTAACCTCATTTAGCCTTAAAAACACGAAACCACTTTGAAACAAGAGTGTGGAGGCACCTTCCTTAGTCAAAAGGCTTTGATGGCTTCAAACACATCTGTGAAAAGCAGAAGATTTTGAAATTTAACAACCGATGCTTCTGCCTCAGGTTGGACTGGGGACTTTGCAAATGCTTAGAGGTGATAGTTGCCTCAACAAGTGGATGTTACAGCTTCCATGGAGCTGTAATCCATTCTGTTCCAGTGTTTGCTGGGTAATGCTTGGCTGCAGCATTGGTGGTGGAGCAATAACGTGAATTGGATGATTTCTGATAGCCAAAGAGTTTTGCTGTAAGGGTAACAGTCCTGCCTAGGTTTGTTGTGAATGAGGCACTGCATACTAGCTGAAACCCCACGGCAGCGCTCAAGGTGCAGCAGTGGCTCCCTTTGGCAGCCCAGCTGTGCCAGCAGCACTTGCTTGTGGAGAGAGCAGTGTCGGGGCATGGAGGCTGAGACTGGAGCCTGTGTTGGAACACCTGCTCTGTGTGGGAGGATGCTGAAGGCCTGGCTGTGCAGGTTTGGGCTGTGCAGGGTCAGTGGAGTCTCAGGGATGGCTGAGCTGAGCAGCACGTGCTGCTTTAGAGCAAACGGATTTGGTCAAGGCTTCACTGACTCAGATGTGTCCAGAAGGTCATACCAATTTTGGTATCTTAGTTGCTGATACAGCCCTGGCTGAAGGTCACTCCAGAAGGAACTGTAGCCAGTTTGTGTACATGGGATGTTTGACAACTTGGGTGCTTCATGTAATCTGTTGTCCTTCAGTCATTTTTCTGCCAAAACCTTGAGTGTCTGCGGAGTCATTTTCTGTACTCCTGCCAAGATTTGGCTACTCTTTGTTTTGAAGTCAAGGAAGTTGTCTTCAAGGAAATGTCATTTCCAGAATAATTTGTTAATTGTGCATAAATGGTGCATAGGCTGTCTTTTAGCAGTACTTTCCCAGCTTTCACTTGCCTACTTGTGAAATGTGTTGTTGGCACCAGTAAAAGTTCATAAATCACAGATATAATCTGTGTATCTAATCAGCCTGTCCAGTGTTCCGGGATTATCTCAGTCTTGTGTTTCTCAGCCTTGATTAACAGGAAGGAGAAAGCACTTAGGACACTTGTTACAGGTACATGATGTCTCTTCTTTATCACTTACATAACTTTTTTCCTGTTGTGTATCACTGTGTATTTGAAGAACAGTGAAGATAAAAAGTAGATTTTCTTTAAAACAGAAATCCTTCTCATTCAAATATTGTGTACTCACAGTTTCATCAGACTGGCCAAAACCTGCACACTAATTTGCTGTGATGGTTTGCTGCTTATGTGCTTTCTATATTTTGTTTTTCTTTTTTTTGTTTATACATTGATCTAGATACCGTGTTCCTCTTATTACTGAAATAGATAAGTAGTGTTAAAGAACATATACAAACCATTGGGGGGGGCATGTAATTTACAGTTACAATCCTTTCTCATGAAGCACTCACTATTTTAAAATCTATTTATTTGGTGCCTGCTAACTATAGCCAGTATGATGATGATTGAATGCTTTTTCATGCAGGCTCGTGGAGACTTGAAGTGGAATAAGAGTCACCTTTGGAATTCACTGAGATAACTTTGTCAACAGCAAGAAATTGCATGCAAAGTGGAAAGGCCAAAAATGTGCTGAATGTTTTGGCATCATCAGTGCTGTATTAATCTAATTTCTGATTGTGCCTTGCTGTACTAGTTCTTTATTAATAGTTTCTTATAGTGAGAGTGTGTTTTGCTCTACAGTGGGGGAAAACACCTTGCCTTGAAAACAGGGGTTGTGGTTATATTAAAGTGCTTTTGGCAGAAACTAAAATTGATACCTGTCTGAGGCAGATTGTGTCTCCCTGTCAAGTGGCGGATGGGTTGGTTGTCTGTGTAAACAGTGAGACTCGCTCTCTGATGTGGTGTTCTTGCTGCAAAGTTGTTGGGCTGGCACTCAGTTCCAAGTTCACCAGGATTTTAAAGCATTAGAAATTGAGGCTGAAGGGGTTGGATTGAACTCTTTGATAACTGGCATACAGAATCTGGCTGTGATATAGTTGTGGATGGATGTATAGTATGAACTTTTTATGAGAGGATGACATTTAATGTGGAAATAAACTGATACGGAAGATTGTGCATTGGCTTCTTCCCCTTATGCATCACTTGTGCATCTTACAAATGCAGACATAATAGAGAGTATAAAGAAGTGGGCATTTGAATTCATAAATTGGTTTGTAAGACTGGGTTACAGTCCTGCTGTTATTTTCCTTCCCATCAAACCTCCCCTCTCCCATCTCCTGCCACTGCCCTGTCTTGTGCTGCTCCTCTCCTTTGCTCTTCTGTCTCTGGGAAGTGAGGGACACCAGGAGTCAGTGAGGTGCCTTGGAGCTTTTTAGGAAACCATTGCTGAACATTTTCTTTTTGGAAAGAAAAATGTTAAAACTGTACTCATGGGGCTTTAAAAGAGAATTTTCTTTCTTGCTTTGCATTTCATATATAAAACATGTATGCACTGTGCTTAGCACTCACCACTGGTGTAGAGCCTTGCTCCTCCTGGAATACACATAAAGTAAAAATAGTCCAGTGTGCTCAGGAGTTGTGAGATTTGATGTGTCCCAGTTTTCATTCGTAACAGTCACACTTGCACTGTGTTGGTCTGTCACTCCATGTTGGTAATATTTTGATTTTTATTCCTTCTCTCTTGAGCTGGCAAAATGAGAACCTTTTTTTTGCCATAGCAAGTTTCTTTCCTGGTCCCTGAACACAAATTGTGGCAGTGCGGCGACAGAGTGGAGGAGATGTATTGACAGAATATTCCATATAACATTAGATCCAGAAAAGATTTTTAATAATCTAAAATGTAGAACTTCAAATTCATCTCTTCATCATCTGTTTTGAATGCCTGCGTTCATGAAAGTAGTTCAGAGCCCTGATGGTTCTGGCTTAAATCCTAAGATCTTCACTGACTCCTAGGTTTGAATCTTCATGACTAAACAGATCTTAACTTTGTAAAGCAGGAAATGATAGGATTTTGTTGCATTGCTGTTTCTTCACGTTTCTGTGAGGGGGAATCCTGGCCTAAGAGACATGATTCTGTAATTAGAATATTAGTTACACTAGATCACCTCTTTCAGCTTTACTGAAAATCAGTACTTTTCCTGCAATGCTAAGTGAGATGCACAGAGACAAGCACTAAAAATTACATGTTACACTTCAAACTCTTCTGCTGTCTTGATATATTCCCTGGTGCTGAGGCCTTTTGCTACTGAAGGGAAAAATGTAGGATACATGCTGTTCTTTCGTAGCTCTCGTTTCCTCAAAACTATTATTATTTTCCTTGGAAGCCAGTCTGAGCAGAAAGTGTCCGTCATGGAGCTGCGTGTCTGGTGGCACAACACTGATGTGTCGTCTCCCGGTGTCACAAAGAAAATGGATCTTTCCAGGTCGGGACAGAATTTCAGCTCGTTTCTCCTGGAGTGTTTGCACAGGAGAAGCCTCGTAGTAACAAGTCAGCTTTTTTCCTCCAGGAGGAATGTCTGCCTTTTGTTCTTACAACTCCGGTGCATTGTTCTTTCCTGAGTGCCTTCCCCTTAAAGTGCCGTGCGGGTTTTTTGTTTGTTTTTCACTAAAAATAAAAAATCCTGAATTAATTTGTGAAATGGTGTTTGAACTTCCTAACAGAAGTTAGTCAGGTTGATGTGCAGTGAGACAAAGCTGCAATTATCTCTGTCTTTGTATTCCCGAGGGGCTTCATTACAGCGGCTCCTCTCCCCCTGCTGCTGTGTCCCGGCAAGGTGAAGTTCAGGATTCAACAGACACAACAAATTATTATTTTCTCTGTGTGTGTAGTATTTCATCCCTGCTGATGGAACATTTAACTGGGGGTGTTGTGGTTTTTGGTTTTTTTTTTTCCTTGCTGTTGTTGTAGTAACAGGAGAATCTGTGCGAGTTCACACAGACCTTGTATTATTGAAACCGGCTTGTCTGATAGTGATGTGGCAAAAGGATCGACAGTTGTGCTGCAGCAGCTCCTCCACCGCTATCAGCCAAAGACAGGGACTCTTCCAGCCCCACAATGGCTTTAAACTGCTCTAGTTCTAATATTGCTTAATGTAATTTGACAGGCACGTAATGCTCCAACTCTTAAAGCCTCACGCTCTAACGACAATTTCATGATGGACTAGTGTGGGTTTAAGCAGGCTTCCCTGAAGTTTTAGGTTTGCTGATCCAACCCTGAGGGCAAGTACTTAATACTTCAGACCTTCCAGACTGTTAGTTACACTTCATAGTAGCATTTCCTTCTTCAGGTAGTGCTTTGTCTTTTCATAACACTTAAACCTCCTTTAATTTGACAATTTTAGCTATCAAAGCTTGAAGCTTGAGTGGCAGCACAAAACTGTAATGAAGATACACTTGGTTACAGACACAAAAACTGTCTTATATTTATACTTTCCACTGCAGAAAATTGTCTCTGTTGCACACCTGGTGTTTCAAGACCCTTTAAATTTTTTTTGACAAATAAATGCTCTTTTTTTTCCTTATGTGTTTTAGTAGGACATAGTTCTTTTTTCATTGGGATATCTTTGCCAGCATTTAAGTATTGAGTGCAAGTCAGGGGAACTGAATAGTTTATTCATGCATTTATAACTCGTTGTTAAGGGAATGTCTATAATATTTTGAAAAGAATGTACTTAAGTAGCTACCTGCAATTCACAGTGCTCTGTGCCTGGAAAGTGAGTGTTAGCTACTGTTCAGTATTTATTTTTAGAAATGGTGGTAATGTGGAGAGGTCTGTTCAAAATATTTAACTTACAAGAGAGTATGTCAATATATAGATTTGGCAGGATGCAAATCCTGGCTTTCTCAGATGCTCTCAGCAAGGACAGGGGAAAAAATGTACCAAGACCAGTGAGAATTAAATGCTCTGGTGTTGTGCATTATTTTGTTGCATTTCAGTGGAAGATGGATTATATGAAGGATGACCCCAAAATTCTGCAGGTGGGATTTGTCATTTGGGCTGAAGATAAGGTAGAGCACCCAGGTGAACAGTCTGTGGTGAGTGTGGTAAGCAGCAAATGTGAGAGACTCATTTATCAGGTTCTACATCATAATGTGAGGCATCTGGCTTTTCTGTGACTTGCTGGGTATAAATGAGATATTGGTATAATAAATACACTTTCTCAAAGTGTATGAGGAAGTAGCAAGGAGGAAAGGGCATTCTAAACTGTTTATCCTCACGTACATGAAGGAGGGGTCATGAATGCCATGATCAGTTCCTCATCCATTTGGGTTACGTTGGATCCCTTTTCTGTAATGAGGCATTCTCTGAGTTTGCTGGGAGCAGGACAGAGCCTGGCTGTGCCTTTCCCAAAGGAAGGTGGGCATGGCAGAGCTTGCACAGCACCTCTCTGCTGCCTTTTCATCCCTCTGCACACATTTTTTCGCTGTGTTTGGGGAAAACAGCAGAACAGCAGGTGGCTGTTCACTGCAGGGTTATGAGGTGAGTCCTGGTTTATTGAGGACTTCCTAGAAATACCATTTTCTAAATGAGTGTGTTCCCAAGGATCCTAAGTGGCTAAAGAGAGAGGGTGAGAGCACCCGCTGGCTTGGTAATTGATTGCTGGAGTGAGAACAGTGGGGAATTCCTGAAGAGCTTTAATGGTCCGCTAAGAGCTGGGAAGGGATAACGAGGGAGCAGATCCGTGTGCAGGATGGGAATACGGCACCACTGAACACTGGTAGGAAAAGTCAGAAAGAGAGACATGGAAAGGAGCTTTAGGTGATGTTATCTCCACTGCTGTCAGCTGGCTGTTAATTAATTTAAATCTCGGCAAATTATTTGTGAAATTTAAATTCCTGAGCTGGTTACTAATGAGATTCCATAGCGGTAAGCAATTTGCCATCATTAAATGCATCGCATGAAAGAAAACTTTGAAAAACAACAAAGAAAACCCCAAATAACAAACCCCACAAATTTCATTTGACAAACTTGGTAGCAGTTCAAGTGTCAGAAGGGTAAATAAAATGAAACAGCTGCATGGAGTTGTCTGGATGGCTTGGTGATACGGATTTCTTTTAAAAAATACATTAGTGATAATTAACTATAACCAATATACTAGCAAAGTGAAATATATGGAGAGTTTCAGTAGGGCCTATAGCTATTGCAACAGGGACTGTGCCTTGGAAACCAGAGTTGTCTCCAACTGGTAAAAATGTAATGGATTTCTGGACTGGGATGAGCAGGGAATTGTGGAATTGAACAGTCTGTGCTGAGGAGGCTGCGTTATCCAATACTGTGCAGGTCTGCTGTCAAGTGTTCAGAAGGATTCTGAAATACTGGAGGGGATTCAAACAGGAGTAGCAAGACTGATTTAAAGGAGGGAATGGAGAGACTCTGCCTGGTATAGCAGCAAATGAAAACTGGCAGCTTAAATGAGCTATTCCACAAGTTACTCACTATAACTACCCAAGAAACCCTGGCAGAAAGTGCCTCATAAATTTGGTTCTGAACTCCAGCAACTGCCTAGAAATTTTCACATGCTGCTGTATGAAAACTGATTTCTTTGAAGAAATCTGGTTTGCTTTTAATTTAATATGTTTTACACTTTATCAAATTAGCATGAAGCAGATTGGCATATTTTAGCCAAGCGTGATGCACTTAAACCAATATGGGGCACAACAGGATGACTTTGGAAAATAGCTGGCATGGGGAAAATGTAACCTGATTAAGTAACTCTGTTTAAAAATCGAAATTATAATTTCTTTGTGCTCTTTTGGAGAAAATATTAAGTGTGCAAAAGTATTTGGTTATTCTGAAGCAGGTGTTCACTGTTTTCTTTAGGTTCTGGGTAGAGGGTGAGTTGAGTTGTATCCCAGTAACTGTAGGGTTTTGAAAATGATGGAAAGTGTTCCCCTGTGTTATAGTAGTCACTGTGTGCAGAGTGTGGAATGGGAGGGTAATGGCTGTTGTAAAAACAAATTAGGGCTGTTTGTGAGTAAATGCCAAAATGGAGCCCTTTTTTTCTTTTTTTTTTAGGTGTAGAAAATGATGATGCTTCTAGTGAGAGGAAAGTCTCTGTGTACGTAATGTGGGGAAAAAACAAACCTGGGAAGCATTAGTGTGGGAAGATTAAAGGCAGATAGCATCTTTACAGCCCATATGTGATTTGTAGCTCCAGCTCTGTCTGCAGAGACATCAGGGTGCAGGGAAGGGGCTGAGAGCCCTGTGCCTTGATGGATGCAGGGAAACGCTCGCAGCTCTTGGGGCCTTTTGTTCTTGGTGCTTCGTTAGGCAAAGCAGATGTGAGATTTAAGGGATTATTTGCTACTCTTACAGAGGCTCAGCGACAAAATCCAATACCAGAAAGCCTCAAACTCGAGTTTATATATTTCGTCTGGGGAATTGCAAATTCGGAATGATACTGTATGAAGTGTAAAATGTAGTTTATAATCAACAACAAATTTTGGTTTACGGCTTCTGTGCCATCATTTTAAATCCCTGTTATCCACTCTCCCTGACCTGACTTAACAGTCAGAGGGCAAATCTCTTGAGTGGAAATAATTTTACATCAGTTGCCACGTACAGAAACGAAAAGGTCAAAATGAGATGCTGTGATAAAAGGGGTTCTGAATTACCTATTACATGTAATAGCTGTATTAATAATAATAGTAGCGGTTGAGAGAGCAGGATGGGTTAATGTAGCTGAATAAAACACCTTTTAGGTGTGAAATATTTTCTACATATTACCTTGCTTGTTAAAGAATACATGTCATTATCCCAGAGGTTTAATAAAACATTGGAGGGTCAATGCAAAAATGAATGTTTTGATAGGACAAGATATACTGAGACAGAGGTGGTTGGAAGTCATGCTGCAGGTGAGGAGTGCATTCAATTATTGAGACACTCCAACCTTTCCTTCCATGTTTATAGAACTCAAGATGGGTTCTGCTGCAGTTTTCTGAAGGGAATTCTTTAAGTAAAGCCAACTACTTGTGTACAATTTGTATGTGAAAAGAATTTTTGTGTTGGCACTGAACTCTGTGGTCTGCATTTCTTCAGCATTGCTGTGCTATTAAGTTCTTGTTTTTAAGGATCAGTGAATCTGTACCAGCTTGTTGGGTGGCTGTTAGAAAAATGGGTAAGTTTTTTCAGTTATAATTATATTCAATGTGAATTTGAATATACTCTTCATTTATATTGACTTTGAAGAGATTATCTTTTTGAATTTCCATTTATTATATTTGCTCTAAAAATATGTAAGCTCTTAATTATTTTTTTTAATCTGGCATTTGATCTGGATTGCCATTTTCATCTGTTGTCTTTAATTAGGCTTCCTGCTGGGTTTTGTAGCTTTACAGTTCATACCTTGTGAAAGAATCAATTGATTTCAGTGCAGATTCCCACGGTTACTATTCCTGAATTACTTTCTTAGCTCAGCAGAGTGGTGGCAGACTTCTTGCAATTTGATCTTCACAGCCTCTGCTGTTTATTTTAAAAAACCAGACTACTCACGAGTTTTCCACTGCCTGCATTAGATGATTTGATAATTTATTTGTAGGCAGTGTTTGCTCCAAGGAGTCACTGGAGCTGCTTCTTCGTTCACTCACTCACAGCTGACTTCACTGCCAGTTGCAGAGTGTCTTGGGGCTTCCTCTGGATACCATCCAGGTATTCCAGAAGTGCACAGAAATTTGACTGACATTCCACCCAAAGCCATGTGGTGTCAATGTTTTTAATGACATATATATGTAATGTATGTTTTCCAGATCTTCTAACAACTGCCATTAGATATTTGGTCAAGAGAATGTGAAGGGCAGGTGAATTTGGACATGAAGGTGGGTGCAGACGAAAGGGACAGTGGAAATGATTTAGGTGATTCTGGGATTTATGGGGCAGCTCTCTGGAAAGTCAAAATGGGGTTTTTGGCAGAGGGTTGCAGAAGGGAAACTTTTTTCTTCTTATCTCCAGCATAAAAATGATGGGTGAGTAAGCAGTGATCTCTTGAGCTGTACGTGAAATGTGTAAAGGCTGTTCCAAGCCCTGCTCTCAGTAAACCTGTAAAATTGTGGATAGTGGTTTGAAACATGTCAAATACTGCTCTTAAAGCTCTCAGAAACATGTGTGTAAATTCATGATTTTTTCTTGAATTAAGCAATAATATTGAACACATTTATCATCTTTATTATGGGCAGCCTGATAGTGCTGTGTGCTAAATACCCTTAACTGTATGAGGCTGGGATTCAAAGCTCTGCCAGGAGAAGAATCAATGCAGCAAAGATTTTCCTACTTTTTAAAACCTAGCTTAAACAACTGATTTAAGAAATCAAGTAGTTTAAGACACTGAATTAAATCCATGGCTTAAATCAGTTAATAGTGGGAAACACAATTAATTTTTATTTAAATAACTTCTACCCAGGCATGCTGTGGGGGGAAAAAAAGGTCCTTGAAATGCTTTTTGCTGTGTGTAATTTCATAAACCTGTTTTCCACATAAATGTGGGCTGCTTTATCCTAGGAAGCACTGGATATTCTATAACCCTGATTAAAACTGTGCCTTATTTACACCGTGGGCATGCTAAGTGCATTGTGTCATTATTTAATACTGTTGCTCAGTGTTTGTTTCATTCAATATAAAGCCCCAAATCCCACCCACCACTGGGTACTGTATTTTTCATAGAAACAGTGACATATCCTATAATTTTGCTCCTGCAACTCTGGTCTTGTGCTCTACCTTTTTATTTTTAAAAATCTTTTTGTGTGTGTGTGTGTGGTAGTTCAGATAATTTGGGTCTTATTACTAAAGGTACATCCGGAAAAAAAAGTGTTAATGTGGGATGGAGTTCTGCCTCGCTTCTGTCTGAGACAGCCGGTTTTGGAGAGGGGCAAAGCAGGTCATATCAATGGTAAAATCATGTTGTGTGAAGTGCAGAGCTTCTGATGAGCTGTTCTCTTATCTGACATTACATATGAATAGAAAGCAAGTTGCCTGTAAAGCTTGCTTTAAATTTTAATAAACTGCAGAAAAGATAAGTGGTAATTTCCTGATGTGGATGCATCTAGTGCAGCCTGCTAAACCCAAATTCCAGGATCATAAATTTTAAAATGAATCTTTGTGGCTTGAATTTTTAAGCTGGCATGATAGATTTAAATTTTAGGGAAATAAATTTCCCTTTCTCTCCTCTGTCTGTATCAATCTTACTGAAAAACGACAGAAGATTCGAATTTGAGAACACAATGAAAATAACAGGAACGGAGAGCAATAGAGGCGACTAATCCTCTAATTACTTTCTCTGAACACTGGGAATTGGGCTGCAGAATATCCTCCAGTACAATCTAGAGTAAGCTAAATTTATTCCATTCCAAAGCTATAAAGGGAGGGATTTTGCTACCGACTCAGAATAGTAATGGGCTGCGGTGGTCTTTATCTGATGGCAGCGAAGCAGATGTGGCTGCTCTGTCAAACGCCTGTCTACAGACTTAAATTTTCCTGGCTGTTAATTGCCCTGTGCTCGCCCTTTCCCACCCTGGGGTTTGAAATGTAACTAAACAATTCCATGATTTTATAAACGATGGGGCAGAGCCCTCTGCTCTGGGCATGGGGGCTGAGGATGTGGCACATTTTCGACAGCAACCGTTTGTGTTGGACTCTCCTATAAAAGTTCTCTTTGGCTCCACGAGGATATCAAAGCTATTTAGTGGCAGACATGACCTGTATTTTGGCTCCAGTGCTCTCAGCCGGTTCTTTTGTGCTTGCTTTGCTCAATAGTGTGCTGTTGATATTGAAATTTTCCCCAGTCCCTTATTCCACGCTGAAGTTTAATAAATACACAGAGATGCTGAAGTTAAATGTGTGGCTTTCAGCTGAACCTCCCTGTACTGCTGTTGCCTGTGTTCTGTGAACCTGGCTGGTAGCTTGGGCAGTAAAGGTTCTGGAGTAACACCCAGGGACAAAACATTCTGGGATAAATGAATCCTAAATTTGGTTGTAAGCACTTCGTTGTAGTTCTGGTGAGTGACCGAGAATGGGATTTGCTTTCTCACTGTCCTTCCCAATTTGCACGATGGAGAGGCAGTACTGGTCCCACGTGCTCCCAGAGCCGTGACATCTCCTGGCTGCAGAAATGGCCTTTTGTTTTTTTCTCCTTTGGATAATTTAGAAAGGTTTGGGAATCGGGGCCAGCCTTGTTTTCAGTTCTGCACAGATACAGAGACAGCACCAGAGGGGTTTACAGTCACTTATGTTTTGAAATGAGCTTGGCAACTGCACATGTGGTGAGGAAAGCTCCTTACTTCCCACTTGCTAGCAAGTTGATTTTTCAACTCCCGCGCAGCACGTAAATCAGGATTTAATTCTGACTGCTGTTTAATGTATTATCTTGTTGACTTAAATCACTTAAGTAGCTCAGTTAAACACAGTTCAGAGTGTGTGTGTGTGTTTTTAAATACGCTAAGTTGTGTATAAGGAATGTGAGTAAGCTCTGAACTTTGCACAGGAAGATGCTTGGCAATGTGTATAAATGAGAGCTGGAAAGATTGCAAATGCTGTGTTCACCGTGTACTTGTAGGGCTAAAGAAACCCAAAGTGATATTTTTCCACATGCAAGATGTGGGCTGTTAACTTGTGTTAGTGTACTGAGAGGTCAGATCATCCCTTCATCCCTGCAGGAGGCAGATCCTACAGACTTACTTGTCTTGTGCCTTCTGCCCTCAAAATCTCTTGCAGTAAGGAGGCTCTGTTTGAAGGATGGGCTTAACATACTTTTCCCAGGAGCTACTGTCAAGTTTGCCTAACTTGGTTCAAGCACCAGTTGAACGATTTTACAGGATATTTTTTTATTATTGAAAGTCTCCATGGAGGAAATTGCCACGAAGTCCATTTTGCAATGACTTGCTGCCGTTCCTGTAGCAATCCCAGACCAGTAAAAAACAACTTGTTTGCTTTTGGGTTTGTTCTGTCAAAGAGTGCCTTATATCAGGACAATATTCTATAGTGTGATTTCTAGAAAGCAGCTTCTGCCCCTCGATGGCCTCTGTAAAATGTAACTGCTCTCTAGAAGCACTGAATGGGTTTCTGGCAAGAGGAATTAGTTTTTTTTTTTTCTCTCTTGAGAGAGTTTTGTGCAGCTGCTTAACAGGTCTGTTAAGGTAACTGTCTGGAGAGTCTTTGGCTGTCTTAATGTAAAACTGACTCGTGTCAGATGCAGTTTATGGTTTCTGGGAGCTGTGGAATGATCTGCAGCTTCTCCTGGTGTTATTCTGTGCTCTCCTTTGGCAGGCAGGCACAGCTTGGTGCTCAGGGGTGCTTTGATTCACAGAAGCATTCACTGCTGATGAGCCGAGTGTACAAATCTTTCAGGCTGTGTATTGATAGAAGCCCTTGAGGGGACTCTATCACTATTTTTTTCTTTTTGTCTGGCTTTTAGTTAAGGATTGTAATTTGTGGCTATTTTGTGTGCTTGGCATACCCAAATACATGAGTGTAGCCAGGCATCTGCTGCTTTTGTTCCTGATGTGTATAAATGAATTGTAGACTGTTGGCACCAGAATGTTCAGTTACAAACACTGTTGCATCCTTCTCTAATTACTGATATTTTTGTGGGTGTGTCAAGAGTTTTGGGGATGTGATCCAGCTGCAGTGACAAAATCATGTTTATGCCTTCATGTTTAAATCTGTAGGCTTGTAGTCTTCCCAGAGAAATCCTACTCTTAGGGAATTAATGCCAGGAGTTTTCGGGTCAGAAGTTTTGCTTTCCAGGAAGTCACACATGAGGGAAGATCTCACTGGTGTCCGGAAAATTATCTTAATAATTTGGTTGTAATCTCTATTGACAAGAATGTGGAAAACTAACCTGTAATACAGTGGGGGATCCCCAGATACTTTGGGGGTGGTGATCAGTTAAGACAATGAAAAGAGAATCCCTGCTGGAGTAAATCAGAAGTAGTGGGACTTTTTTTTTTTTTTAAGTTATGGATAAGTTATTGTTGACTGCAAATACAAAAAAAAAATGCAAAATTTCCAAAAATATTCGCATGACACTCTGATACAACAACACTTAAGGTCTCCAATCAAACAGATGAAACTCTGCATTGGACAGTGAAAAACAGAAATGTCTCGTGGGGCTCCAAAGCAGGTGAAATGTGTCCTCAGTGCAGGATTCCCAGCAGGCAACTCCAGAGCAGCTGTGGTAGAAAGTGTCACAGCACTGTGCAGGCACTAATGTGTCCAGAGCAGCATCCTGGATTTTGGGAAGGATGGCTTATGCTTTGGGTAGTTGATGTATCTGACACTGCTGCAGCTTTGTGTGATGCCTCTGAGCCGTCTCTGGTCTGCTTGGGGGAGGAAATTCAGCAAGCTGACTAAAGGAGGAAAAATATGGATGATTTCAAAGATGGATGAAAGATCACTTGTAATACATTGTTACTGAACACGGACAGAAGAAAATGGAAGGAGAGAAGAAAGATTTTAAGGGCTAGAAAAGTGAAGAGGTGAGATTGGGAGGAAAATGATTCGTAGGTTGGTTCTGTAAAGTGTTGGTTCACAACCACCAAAAGTTGGTGATTTACAAAGCAACTCCTGAGCTACTGCATCACAAAGTTGGTGTCTGTTGGTACAAACTGGTGTCTACTTTGAGCTGCTTATACTTCTTAGGGGGAACAACTGGGCTTGCAGGGCTGGTCAGGAGTCCTAGGAATGAGGTGGGACTCTGGTCTGGTCGGTGGCTGCAAAAATGATGGTTTGGCCCCCTAACTTCAATCTGTGCAATTTCACCAACACCCACTGTGCATTTTGAAGATGTTTTGAGTACTCCCTTTTGTTTGAGTAGCCGCCTACTCTACATTCTTCTCTGGAAAAGCAGAGTACAGCCAAGTGTCTTACAAGCACTAATGTAGCTTTACAGTAGCTTATCTAGGAAAACTTGTAGATTTCTGCCTTCTTCCTTGCTGCAGTACCCAAAGCAGAGAATTAGGGAATGGCATGTTTCGATGCTGCCTCTCTAGAGAGGGTGCTGTGTGTGGTATTGGCTGGTTGTCTAAAACAACACAGATTCAGCAAACGGAGAAAATGGTTTAACATCTGCCTGTTGAGTTGATAAATGGGGAATTGCTCGAGTGGCAGCACACAACCCCACATGGGCACTTGGAGCAGATGGCTTTGATGTGTGCTCGAGACAGATGTGCTGTCCCTTCTGCCCCCTCCCACCTCCAACCTCAGCAGGAAAGGGTGCATAGAACAAACCTGGGAGTGCTTCAAAAGCCATAAAAACATGAAGTGTAAATAAACCACGCTGTGCTGACTTTGTAGCTGTGTAGTCAGTGAGCCCATGTGCCTTGAGTTTTGGGGGGTGACCTGCTATTCGCATGCTTCAACTCGTTCATTGTGACAAGGATTGCAGACACTGCCACACGTAGGTTGTTTGAAAGTGACAAATTTTAATTTCTTTATGGTGGCACATTTCCTTCCCTGCATGCAGTTACACTGGCTCTTGGTCTTTTTTGGCCATTTCCTAACACTCATTTAGTTGTCAAGAGAACACTGACAGCTGAAGTATTAGAGACAGACAAGGTGCTAACATTGGTATTTCAAAAATGACTGCATAGATGTTGTTGCAGTTGTAATGTTTATAAGGAAAGGGAAAAACGTGGAAGAATGGGCTTGTATGGAGCTGTGCAGGAAGCAGATGCAGAGTTAAAAGATCTGGGCCAGTGATTCTGGTTGGTACAGATATTTCAGCCTCTCCTACAGGCACATGAAACCCATAAGGTTTCCATAATAATGCGTCTTTCTTTGCAGAAGGCTCTATAGGAAAATTACAGTATATATATAATAGCTGTATCAGTAGGCAGAGGTCAGTGTAAATTTATTGAAATGCAGTGTTAGAGAAGCAGTAATTCCGGGCAATTACTGTTAGGTTTGAGGCAGAGTAAAATTGCAAACAGTCTTTAGCTAATGTTCTATGAATTGGCATTTGTCTTAATTTGCTGGGAAACTTCCCAAGTGGACACACTTTTCTGATGTGGGTAAAATGTCAGTGGCTCATGCTCATGAGCTTTTGTTACGTTTTTGTTAGGATAACTTGGAGTCTGCTGGCTCTGGCAGTCGGTCTGTCCAAAAATCCAGTGGAAATGGGATGTGTTCTTTGCTTTTGAAGGCTTCCTTCCTTGCTGGCTAAAGCTTCCTTTTAAGTTGCAAGATCTTTTGTCTGACATCCCTGAGTGTTTCTTGTGTTCTCTTTTTGTAAAAGCAGTGGAAGGCCGGCAGCCAAGTCCGAAAGCATTTAACTCACGAAGGCTCTGCTGTCATTAATTTTAAACACGTCACTGTGGTGTCGGTCAGCTCGACTACCAACAAAGAAAACTAAAGTGTTCCCATAAATCATTTTATTGTCCTAATCCAACCTAATTAACTAAACTAAAACTCCTATTCTGATGAAGCAGCCTTTCCTGTGAGACATCTGCCTCTTTCTTAATGGATTTTAGCTTTTATTTCTGCTATAGTGCACAGGAGTTGGTGACCGTAATAACGTTAAGTCCCTCTTGCCATCTTTGGGGAGCTCACCTGGCACAAGGGAATGGTTAATTTTAAATTTCCAAATGCAGAGATTGCTTTTTCATTCCTTGGAAACATGGTTTGCAAGCCAGAAGGAAGCAATAAAATCTCTATTTCTAGAAGTGGATTAGACTTGTTCCCTGCAAGCTTTGCAAGCAGCAGCCTAAAGGCTCTGAGAATTTTGGGATCTGCTTCTGTAGTTCATTGACACGCTCCTGACATGGCAGGTTTGACTTAATAGTGTTAAGTTGATGTAATCGTGCCGTGAACTCCTGACCTGTTCTTGAACTCTGGGGCTGGAGGTGACTGAGGGGAATGAGCAGCACAGTCAGTGTGCAAGGGTTTGCTGTGGCACACCTGGAGATGAGCCTAGGTAGGGAACACCTGGCTGAGGACAGATGTAAATTCAGTGTAGGAGAAAAAGGTGGAAATTCTGAGTGAAGAGCCATTTCTGCTCTTGGGGATAATCTGTTGAAGATTTGTTGAGTTTTAGTTTCGTTCCCTCCTTTTTCTGCTAAAAACGCAGAGCAGTAAGAAACACTGGTTTTAAATATAACCCTTATATATTCTTATTCCCTTTATCTACGAGGTGACTTTATATGGGGTGAGGGAATTCTGTTTTCTCACTTCTTGTAATGATGTTAAAACTGATAGCATCCACCTTTCCAAGGGAGTGAGTGGAGAGCAAAGAATTCAGATGGACTGAGATATTCCAGGGCCTGGCAGAGTTGCAGTGTTGCTGCTGGGAAAGCAGACTCTGTTTGATCTCTATTTGATCTTGGCTCCTCCGAGACCTGACAGATTTGTAAGTCATAGCCTTTAGCTGCTGCTTTGATTGTGAGGGCACCGTGCTGGAATGAGGTTTTGTTCTCAAAACGGAGAGAAAGGAGCAAGAATGAAAAAGTGTGTGTGTTTGGAGGTAGGGGAAAAACCAAGGCCAAGCGTAATTCCAGCCAGCAGGAAGGATATAACTGGAAACTTGAGCTACTAGCAAAGTTGAAAAATGAAAAATAATTTTAAAAAACAATATTTGCTTGGGACATGTTATTGTAGGGGTGAGGTCATGGGCCTTCTCCTTTCTGTCTCTTAAAATCGGGCAGTTTTGATCCAAAATCACCAGAACACCAATCTTGAGGTAGTGGGGGGAGCTGTGGGGTTTGCCTGGAGCAGTGGGGAGGAATCTTCTGCTCACCTTAAGAGCAGGCTCAACACACAGTGAGGCTTGGAACCTCCATCTGGAAAACCCCATGGAGATGGATGGATTGCTGTGCAAACAGGAGCTGTGTCTTGGAAAGGTGCTGGGGAAATCTGTCCCTTCGTGCCACGTAGAATATGGCACCTCAGGGTTCCCTTACTGCTTTTGTTTGGCCTTTTAAAAATCCCTCAGCGCCACTGTGGACATAGTCACTAGAAGTGGAATTATTCTGGAAAAATCTCTTGCTGCTGTTATTTGTTCCCCCTAATCCTCCACAGGGTTTTTGTCGGTTCATCTCCACTTTGCTCTCTGTTTCCTCCAGAGGAAGTTACTTGAACTCAGCAGCTCGAGCCAGTTAAGTGTATAAAACCAACTGTTGTGCAGGCAGCTGAATTCAGCCAGCCTGGATTTCCCCAGCAGCATTCCTACTGGACGAGAGGTGGGATGTGCTATGGCCAGCCTGGAGCCACATGGTTTGGATTGGCTTGGTAGGCTCAGGCTATGGATGTTGGCAAGGTTTTTCCAGCATTGGTATCTATTGGAAACTAATTCAGGGTGGGTTTTTTTCCTGTTCCATTCATAATTTTCATTAAACTTTTAAGAACCTGAAAAATAGGAGCAAACTGCTCAAAGTAAGCTCAGGGAAGAGTAAAGGAGCCCAAAATGCTGGAAGTGCCTGAAGGAAGATTTCTGTTCTATGACTATTCAGGTGAAACTGCAACCCTGGGATTTGTGGTTGGATTTGATGATCTTGAAAGTGTTTTAAAACTAAAATGATTCTACAATTCCACTCACTCAAAAGCTTAGTGGATTCTAAGAAAAAGCTTTGAAAATACCCGAGTATTGCTCTGGTGGATCTTGGCAGCCTTGGGGTGGAGGTGAAGAGACAGAGGTAAAGTTTAGTGCCAGGTTCTTGTTCTTCCTTGTCCTATTTCCTGCCTGGAAGGTGAACATGGTGTTGTCCAGCCTGAAACTTTGAATTTATCTGCTGGAAGATGTGAAGCTGCTGTAATTCTTGTGAGAGTGAGGGCTTTTCTCATGACTTCAGTTGCTACACCGGGGCAATTATGTGACAGCAATCAAGGGGTTTTGAGGGGGCAGTCCTGCTGACAGAAAAAACAGTCTGGAAATTTGAATGCTAAAAGCAGTAAAAAGGAAAACTCACTGTTTTGGTTGCAACAAACCAGATTTGTGTAATCGATCTCCAGACTCTTTTGGAACTTGTAGTAAGGTGGTTCTATACTTCCTCAAGCAGTCGTAATCCTTCATGATTTTGCCTGTGTCTGCGTTCCATTCACAACAGTGTTTTATTAGGAGACTTAACTTCCACTGTTTTGTGTAGTTCCTAAAATACTGTTACTTGCCACTTTTTTTTTTTTTTTTTTTTTTTTTTTTTTTTTTTTTTTTTTTTTTTGACTTGGAAGCGACCAATTGCTTTGAGACCTGCACTTAAGATGTCTGTAAAGTGTCTTTGAGTTGGACCAACTGTTGATGCTGAGCAGGCTGTGAAAGCACCCACTGAAACATGGCCTTCTCCAAAAATGATTACACAATTCCAGGAAATTAAATGTAGTGTTTCTTCACTGAAAATAACTGAGTATAAATAATGGAAAACAAAGAGGAGGGGAAGTAGATGGGGAAGAAAAGTTGGGAGGGGAAAGGAGCACACAGAGAAAAGAAGATTATGTCCTACCCTGGAATTTCAGAGGTCACACTGACCCTGGCCAGTATTATTAATATATCTAAGCCCTGAGCTCTGTAGGCGTAGGGCACGACCTGACTCAGTAATTCAGGAAGTCCTCGTGTTTCCCTCCATGTTTTTTCTGTCAGACCTTAAAACTTTCAGCTTGGGTTCTCACCAAAGCTTCCATGTGATCCAGAAGCTTGTGTGACGAGAACATGAGCTTGGGGCACACGTCCCTGCCTGGGAGTTTTGCCTGGGTGCTGGTGGCCAGTGCTGCGCAGAGTGGCTGGAGCTGCAGCCAGGACTGTCACGTTAACAGTCTGTCCTGTGCTGTATTCCAGCTGCAACAGGGTTTTGTGGAAATGAGTGAAATCTTGTGTGTGAAAGCTGTTGCTTTCTGATGTTTGAAATGGTGATATCTGATAATACGAGTATGAACTGATTATTGCTATATTAAGTTTAAAACCTAAGATACAAGAATCTCCTGATTATCCCTTTATTTCTTTTATATCCTGGGAACACCCGAGACCTGCCCAGGGTTTGAGATCCCTTTCTTGGCTGTCAAACAGGCACAGAGGAAAAACTTCTCCACAGCTCAGTGTCCTGGCAGGTCACAGGGTGTTTTTGACTTCATCCAAACTGGATCTTGGTGCCATTTATTCTTGCAACTGTGTGCCACTCTAGTGGTTACTACAAAACTATAAATAATCTGAGAAATTCAGAATCTGCCTATCCCTGATTACCAAGTGTGTTTACATCACTTTTCAGCTGTTACAATTCCTAGACTTTGTCTTCAAGTTTTGTTAAAAGCTTTATTGCAGAAAAGAAGTCCTGGGAAAGGTCCTCTTGCCTAATCATGGAATGGTTTGGTGGGAAGGGACCTTAAAGATGATCCAGTTCCACCCCTCTGCCATTGGCAAGGACACTTTCCACTAGCCCAGGTGCTAGAGCTTCCAGCAAGAGGCGTGTTGTAAAAGCAGTGTCTGGTGCTGTAAATGCACCAGGTTTGCAAAAAAACAATTCTTACGTTACGCGTTTTCAATAATTCTGTGTCAAATACTCTTGCTAACCCTTAGTAGGCTTTTAGTATGCACATAGATGTTTTTAATACCTCCAGCATTCAGAAGGATTTTTAATGATTTGTTCAATAATTGATGTAGCTTTGGCATAATTTAGGCTTTTGTGAGAGATGGCAGGCAGATGAGTAGAATATATTTAGTTGTTTAGTTTAATCATCCCTATCTGTGAATTCTTTAGGTGAAAAGCAGTATGAAGGAATGGAACAAATGAGAGAACCTCTTGGAGAAAATTATCCCCTTAGCTGAAAACTGGAGAAAGCCTTAATTAACCTATTAATTCGTTGCTTAAGCATCTGCAAAGTGTTTTCTGAGCAGTAACAGTCATTACCTTCCAGAATTGTGTGTGGTTATATGGACCTTTATATTTACATCTCTTCCCCTGTTAGCCAATAGATTCAGTTTCTCAGCTCGTTTCCCTCAATCTTGGTGAGAGAAAGCAGAAAACAAGAACTGTCCTCTTCTTTTGTTTTAAATAGTGAAATACTATTTAGTCTTTGATGCTAAATCCGAATCTATAGACACCAGTCTACTTTGACAGGTAGTAAGAAGTACTCTTTAATGAGGAGAACCACACTGGAAGTGTTTGGGTTTTGTCACCAGTTATATAAAATTGCTGCGCTCTTTCTGATATAACCAGAAATTCCCTTAACAGTAACGATATGCCTGAAATCCTCGCTTTTAACTGGAAATCAGTTGTATTGCTCACTTCAAAAACAAACAAGCCAAAACTCCGTCAGCTCCAAGTCTTTGCTAGGGTACAAGTTGCTACAAGGGTTAGGAATTGAATATAATTTCAGAGGAAAAAGGTGTTTGGAGTCTGAACTGTAAAAATGGTAAGTACTGGCTACTTCTGAACTAGAAACAAACAAGTGCAGCTTGGGGTTTTCCATGAAAAACAAATAAAAGAAATCCTATTGTATGTGTTTACCCAACCTTGTAATAACATGTTACGATACACTGCTTTTCCTGATCACAGCAAAGGTGTTTATGTAGCAAAATGAATTTGATTACAGTATTTTTGTGTGTAATAGACATCTTTTTTTTTATTCACCAGGCAATCAGCTCGAAAGGTCACCACAGTATCTCCTTCACATTGTCCAGAAGCCAGACAGTTATAGTGGAATATACTCACGATAAAGATACAGACATGTTTCAGGTAAGGTGCTGGAATACTTGGATTGTTTTTTGAAAGCAGCACAGGAAACCCCAGTTCTGCATTATCCTCTGGGTGTTCTTTGTGACCTGTGGGATTTCCATGGTCTGACCCAGCTGCGTTAATATGGGAGCACTTTGAAATTTTGCATTATGCTCCTCTTCTCAAACCCACACCAGCATTTGTTAATATTCTTACTGACTTACTCCTTTAATTGCACTCTGCCTTTTCTCCAAAGACAAACAATACTGGAGAGAAATGTGTGCTCTGTTTGGATTCATGAATGAGTGCGGAGTTACACCCACCACCCTCCAGTTAATCACGTAGCTGGAGTAAAAAGGAAGTGGAAGGAGTAGGACGTGGGATGGGGAAGGAGTAAAAGTGAAGGTGGGGAGGGGAATGTGGGAGCTGTGCAGTAGGGGAGACAAACCAGTGATAAATGCTAAACTGCTCCTGAGGGGTGTGTGCAAATCTCTCAGGTGGTGTGAGGGACTGGGCTGAGTTTCTCTAAGCTCCTGTCTATTGTCCAGCACGTGCTCACTGTCCCCTGGATGCGTTTGTGGTTTTCTGCATCATTTCACATTCTGGTAACCTGAGTGATTTTCTTGTGCCATGGTTATTTTTATGTATAATAAGAGAGAGTAGAAATCCTGTGCAAACTTAGACTTCAGATTTGAGGGAACCCAAACATGCCAAACAACCTTTTTCGTTCTAGACTGATCAGGTCCGTGTTATCTTTGACCTCTAATTAAAGCATCTCACCAGGAATTGTTATCCCTCCTCATTCAGCCTTTCATATTTAGAAGGGTCAGCAGTTGAGTGCTGTTGACAGAGAGGAAATAGCTCTTTGGAGATGCCATTGCTTCTCTTGACTTCTGTGTTTTGCTCTATCTTAAATTTTCCCAATGTGACTGAAACGATTAGGTCCAAATAGGAATTGATTAAAACCCAGTCTTGTTCATTTGCTGCAGAATGAAGGATTGAGCAGCTAGGGTGAACTGAAATAGGTTTTTCTGTGTTGACTAGTGAAAGAAAAATGTAACCCATCCATTGGGGTTACTGTGTGATACTTGTTTAGCTCTTGAGTAGCTCCAGTAAAATTTTTTCCTGTATGTAGATTTTGAAAAGCCATTTTTGAAAGCTGGAATTTTTCCCCTTCTTGAGTACAGTAAAAAATGAATAAAGAGTTGCAGAACAGCTGCTTTTTCTATGCATATTGTACAGACAGCTGTTGCACAATGTCCTAGTGGTGGGTGCAGCTTTTACTGGGGGGATAAGACCCCATTTCAGTCTTGGGATGTGTAGGGGGTCCTGCTGTGACTTGATCTCAGTGTGACCTCCGAGTGCTGTGTCCTGGTTCAGGTTCCTGCTCTCTGGCTGGTTCCTGAGGATTGCATTCCATGCATTGGCCTGCAGGGGCTGATGGCTGGGGAGAACAGAGACAGGAGTGGGCTGGTGGGCTGTGGCAATAATTCCCCACTGAAGCAATGCCAGAGCAGTTGAAGAGGTTTCCATTATTTATATGAGCCATTAGATTTTAACTGCTCTCATGAATCTGTTGGGGAAAAGTTACTTGAGGGTGTTTCGTGCAGCCCTGTGGTACACGATGACAGATTTCATGTCTGTTCATCCACAGAGCAGAGCTTCATTGCTGGTCAGGCATCACTTGGATGGACAATCCTTGGAATGTGCTGTTTGCTTTTCAAATGTGTGTTCTTGGCTTGGGTAGGATGTGGAAGTTGAAAAGGGAAGGATAATTCCTGGACCACAGGATTGTCCTGAGCCTTGAAGCTCCACTTTGGTTGCTGTTAACGTGTATTATCCTGGGCAAATCACTTGACTTTTTTTTTTTTTTTCTTTATTCCCACTGTGCTTCCTGAGCTGTTGTTTTGCTGTGTTGGTTGTAGTTTTGTTTTTTGAGTTTTTAAAATGTAATTATATAATGAAATCTGTGTGCAAATGCTGCTGTGCACCTTTGTCTTAGTGGCATCCAGGGCAGATTTCTTCATTTAATTACAAAAAGAATGTCCAATTGTGCTCCTCTGGCATCTCCCAGATTCTATGTGCTCTAGCATCCATGTGCTGCTATAAAGGAAGATTTTCTTCAAAGTTCAACCATTCAGTTGATGATGCATTAGCTGAAGTTGAACCTGTTCCTTCATGGTTTGATGGGGCGAGAATGGGTTCATTGTACCTGCTCGTGCCACTACAGAGAACCAAAATGTGCAGCTCCTACCCTGAATAACTACGAGTTTGTACAAGAAGCAGGTACATTCAATATGAAGCATTGATTTTTTTTTTTTCTGAAGAACGGCCCTTCAGAAGATGCAGAGTCCAATTCTCGCTCTCACCAGAGTGAAATTCTGTTGAAGCCCAAGAACCTGCAGCTGTTAAATTCTGTGCTGGCAGGTTTTGCCTTGTGTCAGGGGCAGTGTTTTACCAGCACTGCTGGGACTGGCAGCAGCAAACCCAGGGACTGCCTGCCTCTCACACAGCCTTTAACCATCACCTGCAGGGGACACAACACTGGCTGCCTTCTGCAGCACCTGGCAGGTCCGTGGGTTCTTGTTGGAAGTAACTTAGGGAAATCATATGACACAGCTGACAAGAAGGGTCCCGAAATACAGCCTGAAATTGCTAGAAGGAAGAAAATCTGTGCTGTGGGAGAAAAATGAGTAATGCAGTGTGTAAAGAGCAGCTCTGAATAATGGAACTCGGTCTGTGGTGATTGTAGTCTGACGGCAACAGCAGATGAGTAAAAGGTTTTGGAGGGTGGATGTTGATAGCATCAAGTTTTTCATTTATTCCTTAGGCACTTGCTTTTCAGGTAATCTCAAACCCAAATTCTTGATTTAATACAGAGCTTGAGAAAATTGCCAGATTTTGAAGGCCACTTCTTCAAGTAAATGCAAATGCTGAAAAGTAGCACAGTACATGAGACTGATCCTCTAGAAGGCTTTCTCAAGAGGAAAAGGGAGGAAAACCAAATATTTAAAATACTTGATTTTGCATAGACGTACTTGTGACACAAATGAGAAGTACTTGAGTGTTTATATAAAATACTACATATCATTCCAGAGATTTAAAAAAACACATAGAAGCATTGTTTATAGATCTTAATGGTTATATCCAAACAAATTTGGATTTCATGGTGAATGATTAGTGTGATGTAAGAAAGGCTGGGAGCACACACTTGGGTGCTTTGTCATCCTTTAAGGAAAAATGAGGCAGGTTTTTCTCTAATTGCATCTAAAAGCTTTGAGAGAATGATCTATTTCAGAGACTGCAAGAGGCAGAAACTTGTTACGAACAAATTAATTTCATATTTGTTATTGATTATCCTTTAAGAGACTCCACATACAGATAGAGAATAGTCAAAAGTTATTCATGAGGTTCCTGCTGCCGCTCGGTGCTGACTCTTAGCAGGAATTGCTTTGGATGGGAAATAGAAGCCTGTTAGAAATAATACTGTAAAAGGAAGAAGAATATTGCTTTGTAAGATTTAGCTTCGAGTTGTCAAGTTACATAAATCAGAAATATCCCATATTAAATAGTTTCTAAACTCTGTCTCCTGGGTATTCTAGTAGACACTTTCTGTGAGAAATTGAAATGTACCCTTTTGATTAGGCCTTGTTGAGTATTTCCTGTGCAGGGAGCTCATCCCATTTTCTGCTTGGGCTGAGCCCCGTGATATGGAGACAGTAACTGGATGTGTCATTGGAGACATGAATTTTGACATGTGTTAGAGTGTAACCCTGCAAAGCAGAGCTTGAAGCACGAGAGAAGTACAGGAGAGATCCCCGTACTATTTCCATCAATTCAGTTGTGACAAGGCTTAGGTGTTAATAATACCGATTTCCTAATTGAACAATGTTTCTTTAAAGCAGGTTTAGTTTGCAGAGATGTTTGTTAATGATGGAACCATACATGGCTCCCCATAGCTGGCTTTCAAGAGCAAGATCTGAGCAGAACAGAACTTCCTGGGGGACAATGAGATCATGTTTAGTGAGGAGGTTATTTAATATTGGTGTAGATACCTGATACTGAAGGTGGTTTCATGTGAAGAGTATTCCTAATTCTGTTTGATCACAAGGTGTCTGTAAAATTAATATGCTGTTCCACTTCTTGTTCTTCAACTCCGCTTTCCCAATTAAGCTCAAAGCTGGTGTAACACTAATTCGCCTGTAGAAATATTGCTAAAGCCTCGCTGTCTGTTTGTCTGGCAGTCAGATCCCTCCATCCATGCAGTCATGAAGTTTTCTGTTCCAGATGTTTCCAGATTTAGAATTAAAATTTTTAGCTGACAAGATAGAAAAATATTCCTGTCTACTGATAACTGTGTTTCATTTCTGCTCAACTCAAGAAAGTTTTTTAATTCTGTTAGTCATGCATGTGCATGATTAGGAATGAATGTAATCATATGGTGGGTTTTGCCTGAAAACTCTTCTTTCTGGGATTACAAATCCTGAAAACATGAAGGTGGGTAGCTCTTTGTTATGACATATCAAAATAACCGAGTTCTGGGTCTAGAAAAAGGCCTTTATTTTCATGGCCAATGAATTAGGAACTGGAAAATGTGAATAAAACCTGTCAATCCAAGCTAATGTTTTCTTAACTGACAGAATGTAGTGGCAAGTAATTTGCTGTGGTTGGATGAGGACATAGCAAGGTGATAATAGGTTTTTTTTGGTGACAATACTCTTATCAAACAGATCAGCTGTGTTGATTTGTTTCAAGCAAGCATGAACATCACTTATGGAAAGCAAAACTTTGTCCTTCCATGTCCGTGATGTATTTCTGCCTAGGACAAATGTGGAAATACAGGTTAGTCTCCAGCTGGATCTTGCCATCCAAAAATTCAGTCAGCAGTGGTTTAATGATGTCATCAGTATTAACCTGGCAAAGCTGTGTCCTCAATGCTTCATATTTCTGTGGGTATTTCTGGTTATACCATTATCTTAATTTTTTTGCAGGTTGGGAGGTCAACAGAAAGCCCCATAGACTTTGTAGTAACAGATACTATTTCAGGAAATCAAAATAATGACGAAGCCCAGATTACCCAGAGCACCATCTCCCGATTTGCCTGCAGGATTGTTTGTGACAGGAGCCCACCATACACAGCAAGGATCTTTGCAGCTGGCTTTGACTCATCTAAAAATATATTTCTTGGTGTAAGTACTGCTAATAATGATGTTATGAGCAAGCTCTGGTTTATAATCTGTTATTTTCAAGCCCCCAAATCTCCTTGTACTGGTTGGTAGCTTGTACTGTCACTAGACTTTTATCACTCCAATGCAGCAGCCGCAGTGTTAAAGTAGAAACTGCAGTTTTATGTGCCTGAGTTATCACCAGCAGAGACTCGTGGTCGTAATTGTCTTTAACAAAGAAGCTGCACTTTAGTAACTGTTAGCAGATTTTCTTCGGGTTGGTTTGATGTGTTTCTGATAGTCACTGTGACTGTCCCACGTAGGAAAAAGCAGCCAAGTGGAAAAACCCCGACGGCCACATGGACGGATTGACAACCAATGGGGTGCTGGTCATGCATCCCAAAGGAGGCTTCACGGAGGAGTCCAAGCCCGGAGTGTGGCGGGAGATCTCCGTCTGTGGGGACGTGTACACGCTCCGGGAGACCAGGTCTGCCCAGCAGAGGGGCAAACTGGTAAGTGGGAAGTAACTAAAATTAATCAAGGGGTTCTTGTTTTCCTGGCTTTGGATGGAGGCAGGTACAGGGGGACTGTCCCTGAGTAGTGGGCGCTGCAAGCATCCAACTCTGTGTTACAGCAGATTTTGTGCTGCTGTTCTGTGATTCTGTATGGGAGAACACTCACAAATATCTGCTAATGCCACTTTTCCGACTGAAACAGCACAGAGTGTAAAAGCTAAATGAACTCCGCTCTGGAATCTCCATCTCTGAAATGTTCTCCTGGGACATGGAGATGTCTGGAAGTTGCTGCATGGGGAGCTGTCTTTTGCAGTACTGCCAGAAGAGCTTTTTGTGCAAAAGCAGTTTGGGTAGGGCAGCTTCTGTTTGATTTACCTGCCACTGGGAAGATAAAAGAGGCCCTGGAAGTATATTCCTGTTTTCTCCTGTGAGGCAGGACGGGCTGTGCCTTTCCCAGAAGTGAGAGATTTCAGCTGCCAGAGACCTGTGACACATAAAACCAGGAGAGAAGCTGCATGAACTGACTTCCCAACTCTGCCATTGGCTTCGCGGAAAACTGACTGCTGCAAGAGTTAGGGGAATGGAGTTGGGCTGCTCTGCTTTCAGCAGACACCCTGCAGGACATAAATTGCTTTGTCACACCGATGGTGGCAGGCAAACGTCGCCTGGGGACCTGGACAGATGATGTGGCAATTGCAGCCTTTGTACGTGGTTAGCAAAACACCTTTTTAGTGCTGCTAAAGAGAGGCACAGCAAAACAAATGAGTCCCCCTCCCTGCATCCAAAGTGAGTCGAATTCTCATTTAAATAAAATTGCGTGGCACACTGGTATTGATGTGATCAGTATTTGTTGATTGGGTTCATGAAACCAAATGCAGGCTGTATAATGAATTGAACACGTTGCATATGAGGGAGCTTTTTGCTTTGCTGTTTGTGAGGGAATTATCTGAAAAGAGCATCAAATCAAGGCTTCTCTCATCTCTACTTGAACCACTAAATTTTTCTGCTGGACTTACTTTGCACTGGTGACCTCTTATCTGTAGTCTGTATTGTACCACTGAGGTGTTTCGTGCAAGGATGATCCACAGTTAATCTGTGAATTTAAACTGGATTAACATGTAAATGCCAAATTGGTTGTCATTCATAGTATTCTTAGGCAGATGTAATGATTTCATGTGACCTACTTAATGTATTTGTTTGTATTTGGCTGTTTGTTCTGCATTAGTGGTATTTTCTGCATACTTTCTGGGTATAAAGCCAGGCAGTAGGTCTGTTTCTCTCTTTAGTTTTATAAAGAGCCTTTTTAATATATATTCATCATTAATGAACTCATAGCAAAAGCACAGGTTGCTTATATGTTTGTGGCATTAAAATAAAGAATATTTCAGCCAAGTACCATGTGTGTTTGGCATAAGCCCTTGAAAATGTTTTAAGTACCTGCTTTTAATCAGAGAGAAGCCTTTAGGCAGGGCACACTGGGGCTGTGTTTGCTTGGAATACCTCATTAAATAAAAGGCCTAATGAGTGGGGTGGGTAATTGTTCATAAGCTGAGCCTGTGTGGCTTCAAATTTGTTACCTGAGAAATTCAGCTGGTAATTCAGTGTGCTGCAGTGATAAGCCATGCAGGTACCCCTGCTGCTGCTGCTGAGGCACACTCTGGGAGTTCTTGTTTCTGCAAAGTGCCTGACCCTTGCCACAGCCCCAGAGAAAATGGTGTCTGAGAGGCAGGACAGCTGGCCTGTCCTGGGTAGCAGTTTTTAGTCCAAAAAAGATTGTGGTTTTTTTATTGTGTGAGCAGCTTCTGTCAGGCTGTGTGGGCAAAGAATTCCAGGAGAGAATCTGCTAATGCAGCCCTTAGGGAATGGCATGTCTTCTCGTCAGTCTATCAGGACTTACTGAAATATGGCAAAGGCACAGAGAATCAATATTGGAGAAAAAAGTGCATGCTCAGGGGCCTGAAGACTGTGTGTAATAATTTGTATTGCAGCTGGAAATGCAAATCCCCTGTAGAAGCACAGAATAAGAGGCCAGTGCTTGTTATAATCCTAGATATGGGTTAGGAGGTGAGGTGGATTCAGGACAACAAGAAGACAAAATTAAGTAGCATCCGAGGAGGTTAGCGCTGAGAAAGGCGATGTGGTGTCTGTAAAAGCTCTCAGGCTAAACAAGCTCCCCTTGTGTCCTGCCACCAGGTAGAAAACGAGACCAACATCCTGCAGGACGGCTCCCTGATCGACCTGTGCGGGGCCACCCTCCTGTGGAGAACGGCGGACGGACTCTTGCACACGCCGACGCAGAAACACATCGAGGCCCTGCGGCAGGAGATCAACGCCGCCCGGCCCCAGTGCCCCGTGGGCTTGAACACCTTGGCCTTCCCCAGCATCAACCGCAAGGATGTGGTGGAGGAGAAGCAGCCTTGGGCCTACCTCAGCTGCGGCCACGTGCACGGCTACCACAACTGGGGCCACCGCAGCGACACGGAAGCCAACGAGCGCGAGTGCCCCATGTGCAGAACCGTTGGCCCCTACGTGCCTCTGTGGCTGGGCTGCGAGGCCGGGTTTTACGTGGACGCCGGGCCCCCCACGCACGCTTTCACCCCCTGCGGACACGTGTGCTCCGAGAAATCTGCCAAATACTGGTCCCAGATCCCGCTGCCTCACGGGACTCACGCGTTCCACGCCGCCTGCCCGTTCTGCGCCGCGCAGCTCTCCGGGGAGCACAACTGCGTCAAGCTCATCTTTCAGGGCCCCATCGACTGAGAAATCACTTTGCAATGACCACAATAAAAGTTTTCTTTAACGGTTTACTGTGAAGATTTTTGCCACTAACTCTAGATTTTACCTTTTTTTATAATGTTATTAATAGGGGTGGTGGGTGGGGATGGGGGAAGCGACGAGGAAATGGAGGGACTGTGGTGGAATTGGGATACATTGATACCTGGAACTTGACAGATATCAGTGATGCATGCTCAAAAGCAGCATATTCATGGAGTCTTCTTGGTCAAATTGTAGTATATTTGTAATCTTTTTATTAGTACCCTGGATCAGAAAAAAAGGTGTCTTAAATGATTTTTTTAAGCTAAGATTTTTTAATGGAAAGGTTTTTTCTTCTAAACTTTGACAAGCCTTTAAAACATATTTTTCAAATCTAGAAGGAACATACAGAATGTAACTGTCTTTAATTTGCAATATAATTTAACTTGAATAGTTTCTCAAGGAGCAAATACAGAATGTGTGGACAACCATAGGTGAATGTTCACTAGAGATAATTGGATATGTAAGAGAAAAATTAGCTGGCTAAAGTGTAGAGGATAAAAGCTATTAAAATATCTATTATGGTATAACACAGCTGGCCAAAAAGGCATCAAAGATTACTTGAAACTGAGGAAATCCTGTTTGCATTGATTTCCTTTCAGTGTAATAGATATCCACTGGCTATTAGGTATGGGAGATGGCTGATTATTTTCTGTCTTTTTTTTTTTTTTTTTTCTTCGTTTCCCATTTACCCTGCATCTGGTGAAACCACTTTACTCTTTTCCATACTCAGCTCTCGGGTTTAGGCCAATGTTCTGTGTATGTGTAGTCTGGCCTTTGTATTTCTGCTTTGCTTGCCCTCAGTGCTCCTTACCCAGGGCCTTTGGGTGAGTGGAGGCCACAGAATCCCAGAGTGGTTTGGGTTGGAAGGGACCTTAAAGCTCATCCAGTTCCACCCCCTGCCATGGGCAGGGACACCTCCCACTATCCCAGGCTGCTCCAGGTCCTGTCCAACCTGGCCTTGGACACTTGCAGGGGTCCAGGGGCAGCCACAGCTTCTCTGGGCACCCTGATGGAGCCAGAGACGTGTCCAGGCTTTACTGCAGTGATGGAGGGGTGGTGCCACAGCACGACACGAGGTTTAGGTACAGCTGATACAGAACTTATTTACATAAACCTGAATTCAGGAAAGCACTTAGGCTGTGTTCAGATATAAGCCCACGGCTGGGACTGTTTAGATTCTCAAGAGCTTCAGTGCATTGTGGTTATTTGCTGTTACGTTTTGAAATAAAAAAACGATTTAAAATAAGTTATTTTTTAAGCTCACTTTAAGGCATTTTCACTAGAAGGGAGCGCATCATTTCCAGTTCAGCTGAGCATTTTTGTTCACTTTTCAACTTGCTGCCATCTGTCACCTTTTCTTTTGCAGCTCGAGTTGTGTTTGTATCTCTTTTTTTCCCCCAAATGTTTGCAAATCAAACAACATTCAAATGTAATCAAATATATGCACCAGGGTGGTACATCTGAAGTGGATCACTTGAAATTCGTGACTTTTTAAGAGAGCTGATAAATGTTTACTATGGAAATAATTAAATCAGAATTTCATATGAGGTGTACCCTGCCCACTGTTAGGCTCATTTGATGCAGAATGGTAACTCTTTGATTTGTGGGGGGTTTTTTTCCTTATGCTTTCTGTACTCTTGGTATCTGAGGTATCAATCTATCCAGGTTTAAAAAAAAAAAAGAATTTGGGAGAAATCGATAACATCTCTAGATGAAATTGATCATTCAAGCTCAGTTCTGTTTAATCAACTATAGCTTTTTGCTATATTTGTGCCCTTTGTATAAATATATAATTTATATGATTTTAATATATTCTGTATATATATACTTGAATTGGCCTGTTCATATTTTGGTTGTAAAATTGTTTTATAGTTAACCTTATAAACATTTTACATGTCCCTTGCCGGTGGTGATGGGATGGACTTTGTCTGCTGCTGTTTTTAATATAATTTTGCTGTATACATGTTCAGCATTTTAATAATTTGAAAATAGCTTTACTTTTCTTTTTATGCTTTTGCTGTTTAAAAAAAAATACATAACTCTGCAGCGTTTTTTTTTTTTCTAAAAGCCCCAAACTGTACAGTTTTTGTCCCACTCAGTGATTGGAAACAGGACAAACCTTGTTAACCGAAAACTATACGCTTCTTCCTAGTGCCTTTTCAAAGAGATCCTCTTGTGATTCCGTATTCCAAGTCCTCACTCCCGCGAGGGAACCTCGTGGCTCATCTCCCTGGAGAGTGGCAGCCCAGCCCGATGGGGAAGAAACCTTTGGCCTTCAGCTCCTTGGCGTGGCTCCGTCCCGCGCGCGGAGGTGCCTCTTGCTCGCTCCTCACCCCGCGCGGGTTCCTCAGGTCCCCGGCCGCGGCCTCGCTCCTGGTTAGCAGATACCTCACGCGGGAGAGGCGGCCTCGCTCCAGCCCTCCCCGCCCGACTCTGGAAGGCTTCGCCTGCTCCTCGCAAGGGACGCTCCGGACGCGCCCGCAGGAGCCGCTGCTGGCTGGATGCAGGCCCTGGAGCTCCGTGTGCGGCATTCCCGGCTCTGCTGGCAGCCCCGAGGCTGGGCTGAGCAGGGGCTGCACGTGGTGGTGTCTCCTCTGAGCCCCAGTGGACTGGAAACACCCCGGCTCCCGGGCACCCAGCTCCCTTCCCCAGCTGCTTTACTCCTTCCTTCGCCGGCGCAGTTTAATTGCTGCTTCAGGGCTTCATCTCCCTTCCTGTTCCGTGTGGAAAGTGAATGTACGGTGTTGGAAGAATCCTCACTGGCAGCACAGCACGCCATCAGGCTTGGTGTGTTTGGCTTGTGTGAAGCAGAGCACTGGATAATGGTTTGTATCCGAGGGAAGTGTCTGTTTGAAACTGTTCAAACAAGATTTTTCTTTTGCTGTCGGCAGTTCTGTCTAACACAAGGAATACTGCAGGAAGGAAAACTCAGAATCCCAGAACAGGCAAGGCTGGAAGTGACCACAGGGGCTCATCTGGTCCCACTTCGCTGCTCAAGAAAGACCATCCTGGAGCACTTGGCACAGGATTGTGTCCAGATGGCTCTGGAATATCCCCAGTGGTGGAGACTCCCCACCCTCTCTGGGCAGTCTGTTCAGGACTCAGGCACTGCACAGAGAAGTTTTTCCTCATTTTCAGCTGGAACTTGTGGGCATCAGTTCTTGCCTGTTCCTCTTCTCCCACGGAGCAGAGCCTGGTCCAGCCTTTTGGCACCCCCCTTTAGATATTTATACACCTCGGTGAGGTCCCTTCTATCGTCTCTTCTTGGGGCCCAGCTCCTTCAGCCTTTCCTCCTGAGAGAGGCTCCACTCCCTTAATCCTCTTGGGAGGATTTGCCTTCTGCTGTTCCTGCTCCAGCATCTCCGTGTCCCTCCTGTCCTGAGGAGCCCAGAACTGGGCACAGCTCTCTGGGTGTGCCTCAGCAGGGCTGAGCAGAGGGGCAGGATCCTTTTCTGGGGAGCGATCATCCACGGTTTGCGTGGAACCCAGGGACTTTGCTGTTCAAGTCCAGGGTGCGTCCCTCAGAGTTGGATTTGCTGGGGAGGCAGAAGAGTTTGTAACGTGATTTTTCTCAAACCCTGCTCTGGTGTTCTGCTCTGGTGAAATGATGGGGCATTGAGCTGATAGCCCTCGCCTTCCCTCAGCTTCGTAAACACCTCCTCTGCTCTGGTACCTCAACAGGAAAAAGGAGTTTGTGGGTAAATAAAACTGGAGTCAGTAAACTTGAGAACCACTCCCAAGTTTATTCATTATTTCAGTGTTGCGATGTTCTTGCATCCCATTTCCAATGCTGGCAGTGTATTCCGTAAGGATTTTTTTATCACCTGTTACTGTTGATTCTGTTTGAATGCTTCAAAAGCAGCTTTGACTGCATAACTTAGAACTAAAAGTATTTTTCTAGTCTGTTTTTTCTTAAAAAAAAAAAAGATTATATCTGTCATATCCATGCACGCTGGAGCTGGAACACTTCCCTTTTCCCTGGCAGCTTTTTGAGAGAGCACTGAAATTTAAATAAAATGAGTGGTGAATGCTGTTCTTACTGGGAATTGTTCAGTGAACGTACAGGAGCGTTCACACGAGACTGTGTTTTACTCATTAATTTTTTTCAAATGTGGTCATTTTGTGCATCAAGGTGCAGTCACAGTACTGTACAGGCTGAGTAATTAAAGGAGAATTTTATTTTTTTTTTCCATTGTGAGGGTGGGAATGGGGATCAGAAGAGATGGAAGCCATGGTTGGGCTGGTTCCAGCAGGGATAGATCCACCTTGAAGCAGAGGTGTGCCAGGAGCCACTCAGAAACGTGACTGGAGCTGTTGCTGCTTTCAGACCTCATCCATGCTCTGGAAAGGATTCTCCTCAGTTTGTCAGGAAGTTCTGGGATGCTGTGAAACACCCGTGGCCTTCCCAGCGAGACACTCCTCGGTGTTTTAATGGCAGTTCCTTCAATTTGAGGGTTTGGCTTCAGAGCCTGAGCGAGGAGCCAGAGATGCTGAGTGTGTCGTAGTGAGAAACTGCAATGGAACTGTGAACAGAACTTAATTGCATTTTAGTGCTTACATGACTCAAAGGAAATCTGGTTCGGCTGTGGTCACTCTCCCATCGGTGCTCTTGCAGTAGCTGGTCACTTCCTCACCATTTTTGCGTTCTTCTGGAAGTGGAAGGAAACTTCTCCAAGACCATCGTGGTTTTGTTCCACCATCCCACAGTCTCGGCACTTCCCTGGGGTTGGAGAACCATCGGTAGGGACCTGGCCGTGGTGAGGGCTGGCAGGCATTTAAATCCATTTTTAGCCTGGTAGGAAAACTGACCTGGCTCTTCCTCCTCATTTCCTCAGTTTTTCACCCTCCTGTGAGTCCTTGGCTCCTCATTTTCTATTTATCCATGCAGTTGCAGGTACACAAATAAATACAGCTTGGAAGGAAAACAAGCAAAACCCAGCCTGGGGTTGCGGTGTCTTTTTACAGATTTTTCTCATTATTCTGGGTTTTCTAAGCACTCGTCACAAGTCTGCACGCTCGGTGTTGTGAGGTGAAAGGACAAACAGAAGGTAAGGCTGGTTTTGGGGGGTGGGGGGTGGTTTCTAGGATGGAGTCACAGTGGCTCTGCAGACTGTGTCCCACCGAGTGCAGCAGACACTTGGATCTTGGAAGAGCAGTGGAGTGAGCCTGGACAGGCAGTGAAGATGGAGCTTTACTTTCTGTGCTGCTCAGTTTTCCTTTATTGGCAGCAGAACAAAAATAGGAGCAGCTTGGACACCCAAACTCCAGAAAAAACCAATGTCTGTCAAGATTCCCTCGTTGGGGGCATTTTTATACTTCCCTGGTGGGCAAGCCAGTCTGCAAGTCACCTGAAGCCCCTCCTGCTGGTGTCCCGGGGGTCAGGGATGGGTATGGCTCTGCTCTTGGATTGGATCCACGATGGAGAGCCCTGGGAAGGCTCCTCTCTGTGGCACAGCCGTAGGAAAAGCCTCTCCCACAGCGAGCGCTGTGCGACGGAGGAGTGATGTTTACCTTAAAACAGTGTTAGCAGCTGTTCGACTTCTGGGTATACTTGTAAAATTGGTCTTTTTATACGCCGTGTGAAATGGACTGGATTAATTTCTTTTGCTGTTGTACCTGTGGAAGTACAAGCCATTTTACAGGAAAAAAAAATTATAAAACAAATTAAAATATTATCTCAGTATTGTCACTGACTCCTTCGGTTTATTTTCCCTGCTGGTTGGTTGTCAGAGCTTGACTTTGATTTGCAAAAAACCATATAAACAACTTCAAAAATAAATGGTTTCTTCTACTCTTTTATCCCCTTTCTACTCAGCAAACAAAACCCGAAGCCTTTGATTGAGGATTCTTAAATATTGGAAGTAGTGGAGTGTATTCAGGTGTGAGTGCCCTGGAATTTCAGTTAATTCCCTTCCCTGATTTTGAAATTGAACTGTTTGTTTTCAATGCCAGCTGCCTTCTTGCAGTGTTAACGTAATTGCTAAATAAAAGCAATTTCCAGGAATAATATGCTTTGTGACTCTTAGAATTAATTTCCATAATGGGAATTCAGTGGTTTGTTTTCCGTCTGTGTATTCTGTGTCCCTTTTTTGTAGGTGGCCTCTGTGAGTACAGGAGCTTCATTCTTTAAAAGGAGCTAAAATGAATTGTCAGCTTTTTTGGGGACTTGGAAAAAAAGTGTTGGCACGAGCACAGGGAAGGGAAATAAGGATATCTGCAGTGTTTCCTAGATGTGGTCACCTGCCAGCTGGCTTGTGTGCTTCCCTGGAAGTCAGGAGTGCTAAATCCTTCCCAGGGAAGATGCTCCCAGGCGAGCGGGAAGCTTTGGAAAGTTTGTGTGTAACTGTGCCCACCTCCCAACAGAAGAGTGAACCCCTTCTCCTGTGGGATTGCTCTGTCCAGCTTCACTCCAGGACACTGTAAATGCTCTCCTAGTGGCATGGATGTGGTCCTGGATTCCTGGACAGGCTGGGGAGAGGGCTCAGGGAATCACTGAGTGGCTTGGGTAGGTTGGAATGTTGAAGCTCATCTCATTCCACCCCTGCCATGGGCAGGGACACCTTCCGCTATCCCAGGCTGCTCCAAGCCCCATCCAGCCTGGCCTGGGACACTTCCAGGGATCCAGGGGCAGCCACAGCTTCTCTGGGCAACCTCTGCCAGGGCCTTATCTCTGTCACAGCCAGGAATTCCTTCCCAATATCCCATCTAACCCTGCCCTCTGGCAGTTTGCAGACATTCCCCCTTGTCCTGGCCCTCCATCCCTTGTGCCAAGTCCCTCTCCAGCTCTCCTGGAGCCTCTTTAGGCAATGGGAGGGCTCTGAGGTCTCCCTGGAGCCTTCTCTTCTCCAGGTGAACACCCCCAGCTCTCCCAGCCTGGCTCCAGAGCAGCAGAAGTGTCCCAGCTCATATCCTAAAGCAACCCTCAGTACCCCTCAGGACTGACCTGTGAGCTTGGTATGCAGATTGTGTGGATTTTGTATCAATTCTGTCACAAGTTTGTTTTTTAATTGAAACCTTCAGCTTTCAGCCTATTCCCCATTCATTTTATGCAAGACAGCAGGACCACCCATCATCCTAATGATCCCATTCCCTTGCTGCTTTTCTCCTCATCCCTCCAGCTCCCTGATTAAAGATGCTGTGGTCTTTCTTTCACTCCCCTCTGAAGGGAGCATCGATTCCTATCTGTGTTACCTGGCTGTAAAATTTCACTACTCACTCCCTGCAGCTTGTGCTGCTGGGAAATCATCTTTGTGAGAGGTTTCCAGGGCATCTGTGACTCCTGCTTTTCTTTGCCTTTCAAGGCATGGCTGTATGGATGCATATTTTTAGGAGGAACTTAAGAAATCTCTTTCATGTAAAACTAAGGCAGACAGAAGTTTGACGGAGGAGTCTGAGCCTGATAGTTCTTTTCTTTTCCACTCATTGAAAACTGTCTGAAGACAGGCTTGAGATGAGAAAAGACTTCACAGCAGAAAGGAATTCAGTTGAACCCCAGCTACATCAGGGCTTAAAATCCTAGACGTGCCTGTAAATAATTAATTATATATGCAAAGAAATCATCTTTGGGGAGTATTAGCCTTAAATGCTGTATTTTTAAAGGAGACTGCAAGGCCTGGCCTTTGAACTGAGCCAAAATCTGCTTATTCTGGTAGGAATTGTCATCTGCAAGGACAGAAGGGGACCAGAAAGGGACACAGGGACCAGAAGTGGGATGTGCTGCTGCCCGTGCCGGTGGGTTTCTGGGTTTCCTCGGGGGTGGTCGCTCTGTGTCCCTTCCAGGCTGCTGAAATCCAGCTGTGGCTCTGCACAGCCAGCTGTGTTAGCAGGGACAGGAGGCACGGCCTGGCCTCAGCCCCTAGGGGGACAGGATTTGGGCCGGGGTGCCTGTTGAGCAAAGGCCACAAATCCAGCTCAGCTGGGCAGGGAGAGCAGGGAGCAACATCTGGCACATCTCGGGTCTGTGGAGCATCCCCTCCCCTCCTTATCTCTCCCTGATTAAATGGAAGTGAGGAGCCAGGGAAGGGGTGGAGGAAGGGAGAATGGGCCAGAGTAATTCCCCTGATGAGAGGGTCCAGATGAGGATTAAGCTGAGCTTTGTCCAAACTGTGTCTGTACAAAGGGAGTCTGTTCTGGCTTTAGATGTGATTTAGCAAACCTTACCTGTGAGTGGGCCTGGAGGAATCCCAGAATGGTTTGGGTTGGAAGGGACCTCAAGGATCAGCTCATTCCACCCCCTGCCATGGGCAGGGACACCTCCCACTATCCCAGATTGCTCCAAGCCCTGTCCAGCCTGGCCTTGGACACTTGCAGGGATCCAGGGGCAGCCACAGCTTCTCTGGGCACCCTGTGCCAGGGCCTCCCCACCCTCACAGGGAAGAATTCCTTCCCAATATCCCATCCATCCCTGCCCTCTGGCACTGGGAAGCCATTCCCTATGTCCTGTCCCTCCATCCCTTATCCAAAGTCCCTTTCCAGCTCTCAGTGGCAGGAAGGCACCAAGGGGTGCTGCCACAGCCACCCCATGTCATGGGAGCTGCTCGGGCACCTAAAGCCAGAAAAATTCACATTTCCCAGAGGAAGGCACAAGCTGACAGGAGGGCAGGTTTGACTTCTGGCTTTTCCCTGCTCAGCCCTTGGGTTGGTTGTTTTTCATTTCCCCTTTCCTATCCAGAAAATAGCAACTGCAGGGCTACCTGGTCTGAAACTATTCGAGATTTTTCTAAAAAAAAAAATCTGGCTTTTGGCTAAATGGTTTTATCCCCTCCCTGCAAGCAGATAATAAACATGTCCCTTTTTTTCAGCGGGAATGTTCTCTGCAGAATCCAGTGTCTTCCTTTAAGTGTTTGTTCTTCCTTCACCCTGTGGGTGCTCCCAGGAGTGTTGTCCCTTTGGCAGGATCTGTTTTCTCCCTTCTCTCCCTTCCCATCAGGATACACCCCCCCAGCCCTGGAGTCCTCTGGCTGGGCCCTCGGTATCAAGGTCCTCCTGCCTTTCCCTTGGCTGGGGAGAGCTGTGCTGGCAGGGAGAGCCGGCCCCTCCTCGGGAGCAGAGCCAGGAGGGTCACTCCCAGCCAGATCAGGAGCGTTTGGGGATTTGAGTGCCTGTAACCGAGCGTGTCTAGACAGCCAGGAGCCTCCAGTGCAGGGAACAGTGAGTTTTCCAGGCAGTCCCTGCAGTACCAGGGGAAATCTTTCCTCCCCGGCACACGTGTGGGCCAGATGTTGGTGCTGAGCTCGTGGATGGTGAGTGGTGACAGTGAACTCCTCTCCTTCCCACTGTGACGTTCCTCAGGCAAGGACATTCCCGTGCCCAGTGAGTGCAGAAAGGACTTGGACACGTGTGGAGCAGCAAGAACCTGAACCTGAGAGGCTCCAGGTCGGATCTGTCCGTGCAGGATCCGGCTCAGCCGCTCGGGTCCGTCGTGTCCCACCTAAGGATTCCTTGCAAGCCTGAGATTTCCAGCACATGGAAGCACACAAATATCCAACACCCCTTTTTTCTTCACTCAGATAGGATTTTCAGGCAGAGGAAGAGGAGGTTCCTATTTAAATTTAAATAATTCCAAGCCCCCAGTCGAGAGGCAGGATCTGCAGCCTCAGTGTCAGGGTGTGGTATTCAAAGGAGCAACTTGTTGTTGTCACCCTAAAAATGATCCCATCCAGCTCCCAGGGAAGGTAATTTTTGTTGGTCTTTGCTCAAAAATGCAAAGCTCCACCCTGCAGATTTCTTTAAATAGAAACACTTCGGATCTGGATAAAGTTTTCCCAACTCAGAAAACTTCCACCTGTCTGGTGTGAGTAAATTCCACAATGAGCATCGTCCCTCCTCCATCAGGTTCCAAACACTAGTGTTGGGAGTGGTTTGTTCTGCAGAAACTCACAGCATTTTTACCTTTATCTCAAAGAACAAAATGGATTAAAATACCCAAAACATCCTTAAGGTGACATTTACAGAAAAATTCAGGGGTTCAATGACTCCCCAGTGGTTCTGGTTGCTGGAGACATCACAAGTGCCAGCATACACAGCAGAAATTCCCTCGAAAGCCCAAAGTCTTTTCAAGTGACTCAGGGTGCCAGACTGGCTGGGAGCAGAATCCAGACCCTGTTTGCAGATATGGAGATTTGGCATATTTTGTATTCAAGGTCTGCAATGAATAAAGAGGAGCCTGGGAGGAGAGAGAGCCCCGGCCCCAGCTCAGCCCTGAGCCATGCCCTGCTGCAGGGGTGGATGGAGCTGCTTCACCTCACTGCTCTGGGTCTGCCCTTTTTTAAGGGAAGTTTTTGGAAACTGGGGCTTTGGCAGTTCTGTGAAGCTCAGCTCTGTTTATCCTGGGGGCAAAAAGCACCACCAATGTCTCCATGAGCAAGGATCAAAGCAGCCAGGTCCTGCCCTTCTGAACTGGTGGCACGCTCACACTGATGGATTTCTCTGAAAAAACCCCAAACGTCTTGGGATGGAGGCAAATAAATCCACAATGGGGGAGCAAAGTGTCTGAGGGATGCTGCAGCCCGAGGTTCACTCTGGAGCCCTGCCCTAAGCACAGGTTTGCTTTGGGACCCTGACCTGCAGAGCATCCAGCAGCACTGAATAACAGCTCCCAGCCCTGGGGCTTGTTTAAACTCTTCTTTCAGGAGGGATGGGATGAGGGCTGAGCTCTCGCATCCTCACTGCTTGTGAAGCTGTGACAGGGGCAGCTCGTGTCTCTCAAAGGCTGAGGTGTCAGTATGGTGTTTTGGTTTTTTTTTTCCACTGGAATCAGCAGTTTCTGCTGTGTTTTTGTTCCTGTTGACAGAGAATCACTGTAGGATTATGCACAGGTTCGAGTTGCCTCCTGCTTCTCACTGCTGAGGAGTGTTGTTGTTGCTATTGTGTCTTATTAACCACCCTGGGTAAATGAGCGCGTTAATTAGTGCTGGGAGGTGAAGGAAAATGAGGGATCAGAAGTTCATAGAATGGTTTGTGTCGGAAGGGACCTTAAAGCTCATCTCATTCCCACCCCCTGCCATGGGCAGGGACACCTTCCACTATCCCAGGTTGCTCCAAGCCTCGTCCAACCCGGCCTTGGACACTCCCAGGACTGGGGCAGCCCCAGCTCCCCTGGGCTGTGCCCGTGTCTCCCCGCCAGCACAGCCCAGCCACTGTCAATGTTCTTTCCCTGAAGCAGGATGAGATCCTTATGGTCCTTTCCACAACGCTTTTTCTCTGCCTTTATGACCATTTCTGTGCTTTTCCTGTGCCTTTTCAGGTTCCCTTACTGGATCTGGGCATGTGGCTTTCCTGCTGAGCTCCTCAGTGGTGTCAGGCCACATCCCACCCTTGCAACCCCCTGTTCCCACCCACAAGGCAGCTGGGAAGTGCTGGGAGTTGCTGATTTTGCTGAGCTGAGCTGAACCTGGTGGGATTGAGGCTCCCCTGGCTGCAGACCCCCACCCCATGGGGCTGGAATCCTCCCCACATGCCAAATTCCCCCTCCTGCCGTCAGCCCCGTTCCCTCACGGAATCGCTACGGTTGGAAAACGCCTCTAAGATCATTGAGCGTAACAATTTCGCAGCTCTGCGTTCCTATGTCAGGGATTTTCAGTTCCAAATCCTCCTGGAATTCCTCTCTGGAGTTCCCTGCTGTTGATAAAGCTGAGCAATAGCTCATGAGGAAGGAGAACACTCGTGTTTGGTGCTGATTCCTGCACATCCTCCCAGTGGAACCAGTTATTTTTGCATTTCTTTATCCTTTGAGCTGAATCCTCCACAAATACCTGCGGTTTTCCACCTGGGACAGACATCTGGTGGGAAGCAGCCTGGGTCATTCCTTCTGCCTTTTTCGATCCTGGATGCACACTAAACCACCTTTCTACTTTCCCAGAACTTCCCTGCTCTCCACAATTAATTAGATGTCATTAGCAGCACTGTGTTGGCTCTGGGGGGTTTCTCACTCTGCTCCCAACATTTGCTTTTCACTTCCCTCTTTTTCTCTTCTCTCTTTTTTTTCTTTTTTCTTTTTTTTTTCCCCAGTGATGACACCAAAATCTGGCACTCCAGGATTTACAAGGTAAAGCCCCTCCTCGGAGAATCCAGCAGCAGCCATCAAAATCCCGCAGGATTTGATTCCGTGGTGATTAGCCGGGTGCTCCCGGCCCGTGCCGTGCCGGGCAACTCATCCATTCTGTTTAATCGGATTATGCAGAGTGTTCTGCTGTGCGGATGAGGCAGACACCCGGCACGGCGGCCGGGATGAGCTCAGATTTGGGGCTGGAGGCGGGAGGGGGCACCGCTGCGTTCCCCGGCGATGCTCGCCAGGGATGCGCGGGCATTTCCTGTAATTCCCTCAGCAAAGGGAGCAGGAAGCAGAGCGGCTTTCCTCATCCTGGGTGGAGGATGCTGCTGTGGGAAATGGGGGTTCTCCCTGTCCCTGTTATCCGGTTCCTGGGTTACTGATTCATCCCTGGGCACTGCTTGGTCTCACACACATCCCTGCCACCTCAAAGACATTTTTTTTTTTCCTAGGATTTTTCCTGCAGGTTTATGGCCAGCTCCTGATTTTCTAGCAAATCCAAATCTGGCAGAACAAAAAGGTACCTGGCACACGCCCCACCTTGGTCCCTGTCCCTGCTCTTAGCACAGGACATGGACCCCCAAAGCACCCTGGATTCCAGGCAGGATTTTGGATGTGGGGGCAGATTCCTGGAGCTCCCCACCAGCTATTGTGGCATCATCCTGATTTTTTTCCCCCCCTCTCTCCTATCTGCTTTGTTTCAAGGATTAACATCGAGAGCTGTGTGAACATATCAGAATTGCAGCTATCTTTTATTTTTCATTTCTTAAAGCCCACATGGTTGCAGGGGGAAACACAACCCCAGAGAGAACGCACATCAAAAGAAAGCCAAATACAGAACATTAGAGAAAAAAAAATTAAGACAATTTTGAATGATAGCAATGTGTGAGTGAGGTTTTTAAAAAATCTGCCGACTTTGAAGGCAGTCTCATGACTTATGAATATTTAGAGCTGACAGTCCTGAATACAGGCTTTTCCTTGAGCTTATTTGGGGAAAGTGGTGCTAAACTCCAGTGTGTGATGAGCTCAAAGCAACTCAGGGTGTCGGAGTTGTGTGAACTCAGTTCCTTCAGTTTTGGGGAGTTTAAAGGGAGGGTGATGTTTGAATCATGGAATAATGGAATGCTTTGGGTTGGAAGGGACCTTAAAGATCATCCAATTCCACTATCCCAGGTTGCTCCAAGCCCCATCCAGCCTGGCCTTGGACACTTCTGAGGATGAAACATCCACAGCTTCTCTGAGGTTTTGGGAAGCAGCCCATCCTAGGAAACCTGCTCCTCTGAGCATTTTGGATTATGATCCTGAGCTTGGAAAGGGGACTCAGGGCTGGTTTAGCCTCCTGCATCCTTAGGAGACCCACCTGGTCTTCCTAAAATGCTGTGAGATGTGAGGAAGTAGCAGTTTGGGGTTCGTTTCCCCTGCAGAGCATGGGGGAATCAGAATCCCAGAATGGTTTGGGTTGGAAGGTCCCTTCAAGATCATTTATTTCCAACCCCCAGCCATGGGCAGGGGCACCTCCCACTATCCCAGGTTGCTCAAACCACCCTCCCAAAAATAATCTGGAAGGTTTTCCTTGGTGATTTTGGCAGGAGAAAAGGGGAGCTGAGCAAATAATGAGCCAAAGGTGCAGCTCGAGGCCTTGCTGTTGGTTTTGTGATAAAGGTCCTGGGGTGCTGCACGAGGGCTCAATTCCCAAGGAAATACTGCTGTAATAAAGTGATTATATGTCTTTCCGGATGTATTTAGGGTTAGGAGGCTAAGAGGAAATTCCTAGCTGAATTCCTGTCTGTGGGATAACACTCTTTCCATGATCCTCCCTGCCAAGAATCACTTAATTATGAGTAATTAAAAAAAAAAAAAAAACCAACCCAACCTATAGCAGGGCTTTGGTTTGGCTCAAAAATGCTGAGGGATTTGGGGACAGGAAAATTGAATAAGGGAATAAACAACAAAAAAAAATGAACTGAGTGACCTTCTGTGCAGATGGGACTCGGCAAAGAGGGGGATGCTGGGGGGAAAGGGATGGGAGGGAGAGAGGGGATGCTGCTTATCAGGGCAGGGATTTGGGCTGCAGGCAGAGTGTCCCGTGCCCCTGCTGGAGCCAGCGATGCTGTTCGGTTCCTTAAAAAAAACACAGCTCCTTCTCACCAGAAGAGTTGCTAATTCTGTAATTTCCCTCTTTATCCTCCGTGCCAGACAAAAAAAATCCGTGTTTTCTGCGGGGATTTGGGATTGCTGCGATGGGCCAGGGGCTGTTGGCTCGCTGGTGTGTGTAAAGATGCAGCTTTCCCAGCAAAACCTGATGTGTTTGGACAGGGGCTGGCTCTCAGATGAGGTGAAAAATCTGAGCCCTGGAGCATTTGTGGTCAAAATCTGGGGGGATTCATTTAATTTTCCCCTTCCCTGCCAGGGATTTGATTACAGACTCTCCAAAATGCAACACTTAAAGCAGCAAAATGATTCCAACACGAAACTTTATCCCTGAGAAATCAAGTTTTGCTAAGCCTCATCTTATAGAAAACAGCAGAGGGAAGTTTTGAGATTTACACCCCTCAGTTGTGCCCCACCAAGGAAAGCTTGGGTAGTTTGAAAAGTGGGGTTGAAATTGCCCTTTGCTAATTGTTTGCCCTGGAGATGGGCATCAAATAGGGTTTTTTTTGGAAAGTGCTTCAAAACCACACAAAGACCTGGAGCTGTTGCACACCTGTGCTGGGTTTTGGGGATGGATTCCCTCACCCAGTGCCCCTTGGCTTTAGTGAAGCATAAACCAAAGTGGGATTTTCCTGTGGTCCATCCAGGTTATCCTGTACCTCAGAGAGCCCTGGCACCAAGGGGACAGGGAGGGTTGGCACAGGGACATTTAACCCTGCCAGGGCTGTGGGTTTAAGCTCCTGGCAATAATTTCTCCTGTTTTCTATTGGGGTGGGAGCCCTGGGCACGGGTGGATTTGTACCTGGAGGGGATGGATGTGTTTCAGTGAGATACATGTGGGTACTGTGCACATCAAACCCATCGAGGGCAAACTCCTGGGCTGAGGGCTTTGGAAACATTCCTGGCTTTGTGGCAGAAGGGGAGAGAGCTGGAAGTGACGGAAGGAAAATATGATGTTGAGGGAAAAGGGTGGGGGAGGATGGAAAAGGAAGGACATTTAGGTTATGATAAGCACGAGGGCAGTAAAACAAGTGTGAGGCTGGGAGGGAGCCTGTGGCTGTGACCTCCTCCCCCAGGTGCTGGTGCATCCACCTGGCTCTGTGGCCTGGATCCTGTCCAGCCAAGGGGAAAGGTGGGGAGGGGGCAATAAAAAGTGCTTGTACTGATTGCAGCTCTCCAAAATCAGAGTTTAGGGTTTGGGTCGGAAGGGACCTTAAAGCTCATCCAGTTCCACCCCCTGCCATGGTCAGGGACACCTTCCACTATCCCAGGGTGCTCCAAGCCCCGTCCAACCTGGCCTTGAACATTCCCAGGGATGGGGCAGCCACAGCTTCTCTGGGCACAGCCAAATGCCTCCTCTTTGATCAAACCAGATGCCAAGGCAGAGGAATGTGGGGAAAGCCAAGGTTTTGGTGGCCTGAAGGGACCCACTGGTTGCAGTCTGTCCCAACAGCCAGGAGCACCCTCTCGGAGCCTGACTCAGCGCCCGCCCATCGTCTCTCTGGGATGACTGGGAACAGCAGGTTGTATCCTCGCTCCCTGGCTGTAAAACCCTTTTAAACCTTTTGCAAAAGGCCTGTAGGTTTTGACAACACACTCCTCATGACAAAAGCCACAGCAACTGTCTGGAGCAGCCCTGGCTGTGATCTTGAGCTGCCCGGGAGAGAGCCACGGGCACGGCACGGATGCCGGCGGAATAATAAGGACTCGGCGGCTGCAGAGGACAGCACCATATATTTTTGGAGGGCAGTAAAATCTGCTCGTGCCAGGCTCTGGCAGGAGCTGGGGCTCTGATCTGCTTCTTCCTCATCTCCAGGTACAGTTTTCCATGGATTCAGCCCTGTGCTTTGCACAGCACATTCCTGACATCCCCTCCTCGAGGTGATGCTGAGCAGGAGCTCTCCTGGACCCGGCAGGTTTTGGTGAGCTGTGGAAAGAGGATCCCCCACAGGGAGCTCAGTTTGTGTTTCATCCCTCCCACCTCCACCTAAATCATGGAGGAAGGGTTTACGTGTGGCTGTTACAGAGAGAGATGAGGGAATTTACTGCGCTCCAACTGCCGCCTGTGAATATTCAGGCAGGGCTCTGAGCGGTGAAGGATTTCTGGATTTATGGGAGAGGGAGTACAAACGCAAGGCAGGAGCCAGCTGGGGATATTCCTGGATCAAGCAGTTTAACCTGCAGGACCGAAGGCTTTTCAGGCTGATGTGGGGGTACAGGGAATGCCATGAGGGATGGCCGGACACCCCCTCCCCTCCTGGGGCCAGGGAGAGCACAGCCAGGGCAAAAGCACAATTTTCTGATGCCAGACAGCTGCACTGGCGAGGAGGGGAGGGATGAACAGGGTTTTGGGGTGCGATTTGATGCCCAGCACCCCAGGAGCTGCATCCCAACCCTGCCATCCTGGCTGATTTTCCATTTTAATCTCTTGTACTCTCCGTATCTTTGAGCCTTCCCTGGCTTGGAGATGTCTTTTTTTTTTTAATCTCTCTCTCTCTTACCCTTCATGCTACCATCAGCTTTGTGACATGGGGGTTTTATTGGAATAAAAGCAGATTTTTATCTCCCAAGCCTGTTTATTAAACTCTCTCCCTTCTTTCACAGTGAGCTACCACCCACCCTCCCGGACGTTTGTCGATTCAAATCAGGTTTAATCAACTCGCAATATTGGACACAGTAAAATTGGATTTTTGAAAGCCCAATAAAGTTGTGCCACCGCTCTGCGCCGTAGCTCGAGGAGCTCAGATTTCATCGCGTCGTGTTGGCAGCCACAAGGAACAGCCCGTGAGAAAAACTCATCTGCTGGGAGCAGCAAGCTGCTAAAAATGGATGGAGCCTCTCCCGAAGAAATATTGACTATTAGTATTCTTATTAACATTCTGCTGTCAGAGATGACCAGTGGTAATAAATACGGCTGTGTCTTTCCATCCCCCTGCCCACTCATCACTGCCTGCCTGAGCTTCCCTGGGTGCCCAGCCTGCTCCCCACTGTGCACATGACCCCCTCACTTGGCCCCATCTCTCTGCCCAGAAGGAGCTTTCTGCCCTCATGTTGTGTCTATTATTATTATTATTATTATTATTATTATTATTATTATTATTTTATATTGTTCGGGTTGGAAGAGACCTCAAAGCCCATCCAGTTCCACCCCCTGCCATGGGCAGGGACACCTTCCACTATCCCAAGCTGCTCCAAGCCCTGTCCAACCTGGCCTTGGACACTTCCAGGGATCCAGGGGCAGCCACAGCTTCTCTGGGCAGCCTGTGCCAGGGCCTCACCACCCTCACAGGGAAGAATTCCTTCCCAGTATCCCATCTGACCCTGCCCTCTGGCAGTTAAAGCCATTCCACCTTGTCCTGTCCCTCCACCCCTTGTCCAAAATCCCTCTCCAGCTCCCTCGGAACCCCTGGGAATGGAGGCTGCAGATCCTGATGTTCACCTGTGGATCCCAAAATCTCCACGAGAGCTTTTGTGAGTCTGTGCCCGTGGAACCAAACGTCTGGGGGGGGTTTTGGGCTGAGGATTCAGCATCACTTGTGCATTTAGCTGCGGGGTTATGGCATCCCTATCCCAGCATCCTGATGTGGACCAGCTTGGAAGGGACTTTGCTGCTCCAAAGGAATTAAATATTCACTGAGCAGGAAGCAAGTGTCTCTGCTGCTGAAAAACAGCGTTTTAATGGCTGGGAATGAATGGTGACCAGCCACCTTGGGGTAAAAAATGCCATAAAGTCAAAGCAGGTTTTGGTGGGCCTTTTGAGGTGGGATGGGATGGGATGGGATGGGATGGGGTGGGCAGAGCACAGCAGCACTTGGCCCTCCTGTGGACCCAACTCAGCAGGAACAGTTTAATTTTTAATTAAGAAGAGCACTAAAACCCATTTTAAAAATACGTTTTGAATGGCTGCATCATAAATAAACGTCAAAATACAATTTCTAAATTCTCCGGCTATGATGCAAAATTAGCTTTATTGATCTTCTGCATGATTTGTAGGAGCTCCCATCATCGTTTTGACAGTTTTGTCCTAGAGTAATAGACTTCCTTTTGCATAATTACAGTTCCCACATTAAATTTCAATCTTCTGCTGGACGTAGATAATCACACTTAGATTGTGTTTCTTTCTTTAGCTGTACATACTCAATAAACTTTGGATAACAGCACTAATTTTTTAACACTGGAATTTCAAGGCTGACAGAGGCAAGTTCAAGGGTTAATCATGCAAAAAACCCCTTTAATCTTCAACGTCGGTGGCAACAATTATTTTATAAGCAGTGAACACCTATTTTAGGGAAAGAAAAAGGCAAATGGGTGATGCTGATCCATCATAGAATATATTTAAAGCTGATAAATTGCACATGCCCCATTTCAGTGTGTACCTGTGTCTCATCCTAGGTCACGAAGGGTCCCCAGGGGATGGCAGTGAAAGTGTCACCACTTCCCTCTCCCCAGCCCAGAGCCGTGGGTGTTTGAGACTGTTAATTAGCCTTTAGCAGAGTATGAAAACAGATTCTCCCCCCAGAGCAGGCACAGGAAGGTGTTTTAGAGCTGATGCTGCAGCCACTGCCGTGTCAGGGATATCTCTGCATCTCTCCCTCCGGTGCCTGGTCATTAAAAGGAAATTAATTTCACCAGGCACTGACGTAAGTAAACTCTCTGATTCCTGCTCTGTTATGACTGTTAACCAGTTAGATCTCACTTTAATAGCTTATTTAAAGCACTGGGCTCCTGACAGGCTGGGTGATGGATGGAGCTGTCAGCGCCCGCTCCGTTTGGAGAGGAGAGGAACATCTCTTAAACCACGAGCTCTATAAATCAAAAGGATGAAAACCAGCCAGTGCATTTTTCTGGACAGGAGCGTCCTTCTCCCTGCAGAGTGTAACAGGCTGGACTGTAATTGAGGCTGGATTTATTGGGTCTGGAACCCCTTTGGACAGGTGCTGGAATGGGATGGAACGGGCACGGAGCGGCAAAGCCGAACCTTGGGGACCCCAACCACGCTCACCAGCAGCTCTTTCATGGCAATTCCAGAGCCACTGCTCATGGAAACAGGGAACTGCTGCTTTTCCAAAGTCCCGTGTGCTCCGGGGCTCCATCCTGCCTGTGATCCCTGGAGGTTTGGCAGCCTCAGACTCACTACTCTCGTGCCGGTGGGGAGAGCTTTGCCTGGGGAGGTGGCTCTGCCCCTCGTTCAGCCCATGGAGCTCAAGCAGAAAATGAACTCTTGTGTTTTTCCTGCCACAAAACCACCATCATACGGCACCAGGTGGAGCAAAATTGAATCACCATCCCTGGAAGGATTTAAAAGCCATGCGGATGCGGCACTTGGGGACATGGGTTAGGGGTGGGCTCGGCAGTGCTGGGGCAATGGTTGAACTCGATCTTAGAGGTGTTTTCCAACCTTAATGATTCTAATATATCAACTATTCGCAGGGCACGCCGTAACTGCTCCGGGTTCTGCCAGGTTTGAGACCCTGCTAGCACTCCAGCCTTTTCTCCACATTTTTTCCAGGCTGCCTTTCCCACCGAGCTGATGGATGGGAGCAGGAGCCACCCCCACCCCCCTGCAGATGAGTTATTCGCAGCGCCTCAGTTTTGTTTAATATTGAAAGACGTACAAAGCGTGGCTCTGACCTAGATTGGAGCTCTTCGGGGGAAGGCTGTCGGAGGGTTGGGGAGCAGCCGGCGGAGGCAGGGCCTGTGCCTTGCCATGGAATGCTGCTGCTGCTGTGATAAAATAATCATTTAGGGATGGGAATTAACCCACTTAATCAGCGCCGCTCTGGGCTTGCTCCTCGGTGAGTGCTCAGAGGTGAGTCGAGGTGCACAGACCCTGCTGGGCCCCAGCGATTCCTGTGGCTGCTCCCACCCTTGCCTTACTTCCAGGACTGCAAAGTGTTTGAGTGTTCCTTTTTTCCCCTTTTCCTTCCCTTTTTCTCCTTCCCGTTCTTCTTTCCCTTCCCGCTCTCCTTTTCTCCCCTTCTCCTTTTCATCTTTTCTCCTTCTCCTTTTCTCCTCTTCTCTTTCTCCTTCTCCTCCTCCTTCTCCTTCCCTTTACCCTCCTCCTTCTTATCTTCCCCTTTTCTCATTTTTCTCTCCCATTTTTCCCTTTCTGCTGCTTTGCTGGGGTTCCCCTCTAGCACCTCCCAGCTCCTTTGGGAGCACCTGCCCTGCCACGCCAGGAAAGCAGAGGGGTCCTTTGGACTCCAAGGGTGGCCGTTTTTTAGAAAGCACACCCAAGGAGCTCTTTTTAGGTCAGATTATGCATTTTTAAACACTTCCCGTCATGTCCCAGTCATCACAGAGGGGTTTGTGTTTGACATAGAAACCCTGGAATGCTCCCACAACTCCTCCAAGGCTCATCCTAAATCCCTTGATCCTTCCCTTTTTGGAAGGAGGAGGCATTTTGTGTCGCAGCAGTGGCAGATTGTGGCTCCCTGTTAGTCAGGTCCAGGGGTTTCACAGCGGAGCTGTCGAAGGAAAAGGGAAAACTGGTGAACCACATAATTAGTTTTTGATTCAGTGATTAATATCACTCGCAAACAGGTAATCACAGCCCGAGCAGGCTCTTCCATGATGCCCTTCCTAATGAACCAGTGTGGCTGGCTGGTCCTCCGCCTGTTGATGGGAGCACAGACACCGGGAGCTGCTGCTGGAATAAACAGAGGATGTAACAGCCAGAGCAAAGCTCTTCCTTTAGGATCAGAAACTCCCTGATATCCCCCAGCAGCTCTTGGCCTCTGCCTCATCTGACACCATCCCCTCGCCAGCCCCCAGCCCAGCACCCTCCCGTGGCCATCTGGCAGTGACAGAGGCCCTGCCAGCCTTCCCTGCCCCCGGAGAATTCCCGTGTGCTTTCCACAGGCGGCAATCAGCCCGTGGGATCGTGTCTGCCGGTAGGACCAGGGGCTACGATCCAGAGCGTCTGTGCTTAAGCCAAGGGGTGGTGGCGGGCTATGGGATCGTGATGGCTCCGTAATCTTGTCCTACAATAATCCCGGAGCTGCGGAGCTCCGGCCCCCGAGCTGGGAAATGCCCTCATTTAAATGTGACTTAACGAGGCTGCAGGAGCAAGCTCTGACTGCTCTGGGTTTTGCAGGCAGGCGGCGTGGCCGTAACAAGAATTTGGGGGGATGTTGTTTCGGGGCTGAGCGGAGGAGCTCAGCGTCAGGATGAGCCCAGGGTCAGCTCCAGAGTATTCCCAGCCGGCATGGAGGGTGCTGCAGCTCAGTGCTCCAAGCCCTAATCCCCATCCCAGGAACCTGGGGCTTCTCTTTTTCTCTTTCCTCCTCTTTTTCTCTTTTCCCCTCTTTTTCCTTCCAGGGGGTTTGAAGAGCTGCCTCTTCCCCATGGATATTTTGGGCGCTGGGTTTCCACGGACAAGCTGTGCCTCTCTTTCCCCCCTCCCCGGCTGTGGATGCCGGGGCTCACAGCTCGGGGAAGCGGGGGATGCAGGTGACCCCATTGCTGCGATATCCAGGCACTTCTCGGGCATTTAAAAATAGCAACGCCAGTAACGATCTGTCTCTCTATCGAGCCCGGAGGGGAAGGAGCTTGATTAGCTTACAGATCTCCTGGTTTTCGTGAGAGTGACCGCGGTGTCCAGCGAAGGGGACGGAGGAGGTGGGAATGTGCAGGGGGAAATCGGGGAGCAGCCAGGAGCGGGGTGGGGGACACCTCCCTGGACACATCCATGGGTTGTGGTGTGTGGGGTGTCCGGTGACTCCGTGGTTTTGTCCCCAGAACGCCCTCGGAGGGTGTTTTTTTGGCTGGTTTTGGAGCTGATGGATGAGCGGGAGCCTTCCGGGCGCCGCGCTGGGCTGCGTCACCGTGATCGATGGCACGGAGACGGGGACACGGGGACGGCGAGAAGGATAACAAACGCAGGAATCTGCGGGCTGTGGCTGCTCAGGGCCAGCCTGCCGTGTGTGCTGGATCCCTCTGTGTCCCACCCCTGTGTCCCTGCACCCAACCCCACGCTCCCCAGGGACACCCTGCGGGGTACGGCTGGGGCTGCTCCCAGCTCCGGGGGTTTTTAAGCACCAAGGAAAAGCTGCTTTGTCTTCCTTCCCAAAATCCACGTTGATAACACGCAGCGGATTATTTTGCAGCCCTCTGTGGTCCAAATAAACCCCTCAAGGGGTGCGAGTGGGGAAGGAAGAGGGACAGGGGGTGGGTCCCGTCCAGCCGCTGCGGAGGGCACAGGCATTCCCTGGCTGTGGATGGAACGCACGGATTAAGGGTGGAACACACGGATTAAGGGGGGCTCCGTGCATTCGGCTGGTTGGGATCAGCCCCACGGCCACCGGGAGCGGGGCAGGGCAGCGGCACTGCCGGGAAGCTCGTGGGATACAGCAAATGTTGTCTCCCGATGGCTGGGGAGGGCCTGGCCACGCTTTCAAAAAGTGATTTATGCTCTAATCGGTCTTGAAGCTTCATTATTCCGAGCATTAGCGTGTCTGAGCCACTGGCCTTATTTGTTAATGTACCGAAAGCGGTGGCAGATGCGCTATTTTTCATCTGCGACCCCATCGGCTCGCTGATTCATCTACTTCCATTTTCATTTCCCTGTCATTGATTTATTAATGATATCTCACTTATCTGGGGCTCCTCTGGAGGGGTCCTACGGCCCAGCCTCCAGAGAGGTGCTGGAGGAGCCCTCTCCCCCTGCCCAAATATCTCGTTTTTCAAACCATTTTCACTCTCAGCGAGATCAGATGCTTTAATCATTTAGTAACTGTGGCTTGTACAGTTTGTGGGTGATTTGTGTGCTGAAACAACAACATCCCTTTTTTTCCATGGCAGACAGGGTACCCCATCCTCCAGGGATGTGTTTGGGAATGGGAGCATGTGGAGACTCCATCCAGGACTCCATCCAGGAGCTCCACAGGATGCAGAAGGCAGATGTCCAGGCTGAGAAAACTGACTGGTTTTCTTGCTTTTCTCTCCTCTCTGGGCTTGTCCAGCCTGGAATAATCCCAGGGGCAGATTTTGTGCAAGAAGCTCAATTCCCGCCTTACTTTGAAAATCTGGTGAGGAGTTTGATCAAACTGTGGGGAGATTCTGTGGATTTCCTTGATCAGGCACGTGCTTTCTACACTGCCTATTTGACCTGGGCCACGATGGATTCGTGAGAAATTATTTATTTTCTGCATCCCATTCCAAAAAAATAACTTTATTTCCACACCTGTCTTAAGAGTGAGCCTTGAGCAGGTTGTTGGTATGCCTTTGCCTTGCAAGGGGATTTTCCTCCTCCTCTGTTCCAGTGAGGGATCTCCTGGACAAGCCACAAAGCAGAGGGAGATGCAGTGACCTGGCAAAAAGCTATGGCAGGCTCTATCCCATGGGATGTCTGTCCCAGGCTTTTGGCATCTCTCAACCTTTTGGCTCCTGACCCTTTTTTTTTCTCTTGGCATCACTTTGAGCTGCCCAGAGCAAACCCAGCTCCTTCTCACTGAAAAACATCTTTTCACTGAGCAGCTCTGACCTAATGCCTTCAGGGCTCTCCAGAAACCAAATTCTGCCATGAAACACACACATAAACCCACCAGATCTAGGGAAGGTCATTCCAAGTTTATCCACAGACCCCCTGTGCTTTTACTCACCAGCCCTAAAGCATCATCCCTTTGATTTGCTCCTTGCTCCCACCTTTCCTGCTGGGAAATACTGCCCGTTTCCAGCTGCTCAGCTGGATCCCTGGGGGAACCGGCTTCGCTTCTGGGGATATTTGAGGGATTTACGGTGTTGGTGTTGATCCCTGAGCCTCAGATGTGCCAGAGACCTCGCTGCTCCCTCTGATCCCCGCTTTGATTCCCAGCCTGGCTAACTCCCTGGCTCTTTGCAGGGGGGTTGGCTCACGACACAGTACCCCTGCCTTTGCTGGAAGGTTTAGCCTCCTTACTTTTTGCAGGAAAAAGAAATTTCCTGGGTTTTTGTCCCCTTTGCATCGTTCCCTCATGATGAATTTTAGGTGCTGATAAGGGACTTGCCAGCCTGGAGCCATCAGGTGTGTGTTACATTATTGGCACTGCAGACAAGCCCTTGCTGTTTTATAAATGTAAGTACCTTTCCTAATCAATAAATCAACATTAAGGCTGCTTTACATTGCCACGACGTGGCGAAGGAATTTGCTGGGCAATTCTTTTTCTTCCTGGCTAATTTACTTTGTCCGTGTAAAATTCAGGTTTGTTGGGGGACAGATCCTCACCTCAGTGCCCTGGATTTTCACCAGTGCCATTTCCAAACACTTGCTTGGATGTAAAGTTGTAGAATGTTGGAATGGTTTGGGTTGGAATGGACTTAAAAGAAAATCCAGTTCCAACCCCCCTTCAAGATCCTCCGTGTCCAGATTGGGCTGGGAACTGCAAGAAGGGAAAACAAATGAACTTGTGGTTTTGTTCTCTTTCAGAATGGAAAATATGCAGCGCCTCAACCAGGCACTGGTTATTAAAAACTGTAAATGTGCAAATCAGCCTCCTTCCACAAGGAAGGGACTTGGGGGAGACCAAAACCCCAAAAACCTGCATGGATAATCCCTGTGCTGCTCTGAAGGAGCCAAGACCTGCTCCTGGGAGCACAAAAACTGCATTTATGGCCTGGGTAGGAAACTTCCCCAGCTTCTCTTTTTCCTATAACATCCTGAAAACAAAGCATCCGAGCACCTCGGGCTCACCTTCCCTCACAGGGGGTGAAGGGCAGATGCTGCATCCCTGGAGCACCTCGCTGCATCCCACATCCCCCTCACAGCCCCTTAGGACTGGGGTATGGATTAACCTCACACCTTTTACAATTTTCTTGCCCAAAGGCAGTTTGCAATTTTACAGCGTCAGCGTCCCCATCCCTCCAAAACTGGGGTCTCCTTTTGGCTTCCCCTCTGTATTTTCTCTTCCAATGTTTTGACTGCCTTTTTTTCCCTCTCTTTCTTTTCACCTCTTTTTTTTTCTTTTTTTTTTTTAAATCCTTTTTCCACCCTTTCCCCCAAATATATATATATATATATTTAAAATCTGCTTGCTCCCAGCATCCCAACACCTCGGTGTACAGCCCTGGGAAAAGCCAGGCAGTGATGTGGCGGCTTGGGCTGCCCTCTCTTGGCACTGCTGAATGTTGCACAGAGCAAAATCCTCAGCTGGGGGAAAAAAAATTTCCACGTTTCTTGACAGCATCTTCCTCTCTACAGCTCCCTCCCTGCTGGAGAAAGGCAGGTTGGAAGCTCTTCCACCCCCTCCTTTCATTCCACGGTGGTCAGGTTCCCTATTTTAAGGTCAGGGACCATATTGTGACTCCATGATTCGGGCACATCTGTCTGCCAACTTCCCTAATGAACCTTTTCAATCTCGCTTTTGGCCCGGCAGCAGCTCTGAAACGGCCCTTGGGGGAGTAATTAAAGATATTTTTTTTTCCCCAACATTTGTGAATGTGACCTCCTGCACTCGTGATAAGGCACGAAATCCCCCCGAGCCGGGAGGGCACGGGGCTGGTGGAGCTTGGCACGTCCTGCCGCTCCTCCTTGGCAGCTCGGCTGCACAATCTCATCAGCCAGACGGAGAAAGGGCACAGCCCAAGGTTATAAGCAAGCTCCTCTCTCTCTCCCTCTCTCTCTTTTTAATATAAATTTGGTTAGTATTGATCTGGCTGATTTCTCTTCAGCCTGCTGGCTTTGCCCTCTGCGAGGTGCAGCGCTGGGTGGGGACAGGTGATGCCAGACCCCAGCCCGGCCTGGGGCACGGCTGCTTCCCAGGTTCTGAGGCTGGGTCAGCTCATTTGTGGTTTTCTTTGCCGTATCGCCAGCTTGTTGTGGTTTATTTTTTTTGCAATGAGGTCTTTGCATTTGCAGAGAAGAGGTTTGGAAGGTGTCTTTGCCCCTGGCAGGGGGTTGGAACCAGATGGTTTTTTTAAGGTCCCTTCCAACCCAAACCATTCTGGGATTCTCTGCTGGTCATACAGCAGACACTGAGGATCAGCATCTTTCCTTGGGCTGTGGAGCAAAACCAGCTCCAAAAAAGAAGTGATTTTTTTTTTTTTTTTTTCCTGAAGCAAAGACTTTCTAGATTCACTTCATGGCCAAGCACCCTCTGGCATCCAGGGCTTGAACCTGCTGCTCCCTGCAGGAGTTTGGGTGCGCCGGGTGTTTGCAGAGGTGGTACCAGAAAAAATAAAACTGAAAGTCACGTCATCTCTCTGACCTGTTTTGGAAACAGCCATGTGGTTTCCAGGCACCCCCATCTCCGCGGGGCCGGAGGACACACTGCTCCCTGTCCCTGTGTTTGTCACACAGACCTGATAAAATGGCCTGTGACTGCTAATTTCTCTGCTGGGTTTTTCTCTGGGGCCCTTATCAGGATGGCAGATAAGATAACGTGAGGCCGAGAGAGTGGATTTGTCAGATAAAAATAAAAAAATAAATACTGTGCTCTGCTATTCCCCTCCCACATCCATGGGTTTGCTGCAGCAACAGCCAAGACGCCTTTTCCCCTTCTCCAATTTTTTTACAAAGTAATGATCTGCTCCTGATGGGCACAAAACCAGAGAGCTGGGGCTGAAAACATGGTTGTTTGTGAAAATAGCCAAGGGCTGCTCTCTGGCTCCTGCCCAGGGGTTTGGGGCTGAGGGCATTCCTTGGCTGGGACTGCGTTGCAGCTCCGAGCCATTCCCAGCACTGGGATCGCGCTCCAGTGATCCTCATGGGGCAGTGCCTGCACATCCTGCTGCCACCCTGAGCTGGTGTCATGTCCCCTCTGCCACACTTGGGCCTGGGGAAAGGACCCCCGGCATCTCCTGAAGCTGAAAAGCTGAGGGGATTTCTTAGCTCAGGCCCGAGACCTCTCAGCACATCCCTTTTTTGGCTGGTTGGCTCATGGGAATTATCTGTTTTACTCCACCGCTGTCCTGGACACCCTGTGCCAAGGTTTGACCACCTTTTCAGTGATGACATTTTCCCTCATATCCAACCTAAACCTCTCCCGGTGCAACTTCAGGCTGTTTCCTCTCATCCTGTCCCTGTTTCCTGGGAGCAGAGCCCGATCCCCCTGGCTGCCCCCTCCTGTCAGGGAGTTGTGCAGAGCCAGAAGGTCCCCCCTGAGCCTCCTTTTCTCCAGGCTGAGCCCCCTCAGCTCCCTCAGCCGCCCTTGGTGCTCCAGACCCTTCCCCAGCTCCGTTCCCTTTCCTGGACACGCTCCAGCCCCTCAATGTCCTTCTTGTGAGTGGCCCAAAATTGACCCCGGGCCTGGAGGTGCCTCAGCAGTGCCCAGCACAGGGGACAATCCCTGCCCTGGTCCCTCTGGCCACGCTATTCCTGGTGCAAAAGATTCTCCGGAGGACACGGCCAGCAACACGTCCGGGGTAACGCATCCAGGATAAGGCTGCCGACCCACAGCTCTTTCCAAGACGCTTTCCTATCCTCCCCCAAAATCCTGCCCGTGCTGCACAGCCGGAGCGGACCCCTCTGCTCTGCAGCCATGACCCAAAGCCGCTCCCGGCCCCTCGGTGGTGCAGGGAAGGGGCGCGGGGGCTGCGGCCGCCCGGGCTCCTCCATCCCTGAGCGCTGCTGCCATCTAATGCCCACGGCCGCAGGAAACGCGCAAGGCAAATTTTGGGAGCTGAGACAAGAAGAACGACCCCCGTGCTCTAAGAGGTGTTGTTCGTGCGGGCAAATGGTGCTCCTTTCGCGAGTACCAACCTGATGGATAACCGCGAGCTGTGGGAGCATCCGGGCAGGGATGCCGGCTAGCCGGGAATGCTTTTAGCTGGTCCTTTTGGCTGAGCACAGCTAAAAATTGCAGGAAAAATACTCTCCAGCTCAGCACGGACAGGATTTCAGTCCTGCCGGAGCTGCTCCCCCCTGGCCCTTTTCCGCCAGGGAGGGAGACATGATTTCTTGGATAAAATAATATCATAAAATCCTAGAATGATTTGGGTGGGAAGGGACCTTAAGGAACACCTCATTCCAACGCCCTGCCATGGGCTGGGATACCTTCCACTAGCTGGTGATGACGGGCTGGATGGGAGATCTGTGTATGGAGAAAGGAGTTTTTTTCAAGTCAGATCTTCATTAATGTCTGTATCTGAGCAGTGTCGCTGCCTGTAATAACTTTTTATTTATTTAGTACCCACTGAAGTGCTCGGGGCAGGTTCCTTCCATTGTATCACTTCTGCAGAAGGTTTATTTTTTTTGCCATTTTTTTAATATCCGCAATCATCACTCCCCAAAATGAGCGTGCGTGGATATGAAATGGATTAAAAACCTGCTCTTGTCCTTCCCAAAGGGACCCTCAGAGTGGGGTCCAGCCTCCTGAGGACCTGCCAAGGGACTTTGGTGATTTCACATTTCCATGAAGGATGCAGAGGGTCTGTGTGTCTGGACACAAATAAACACAGAATTTGGAGGTCACAGCATTTGGGGTGGCCTCTGTCTTTTGGAAAGGTGCTGCCCACCTGGGGGCTGAGGAGGGAAGGGATGAAGGATGCTGATACATCTGGGGCTGAGGGGCCACGGGCTCATGGAACTTCCTAATGACCGTGCCCAAAATCAAGGCTTGATTTCCTTTAGTGGCCTTAAAGAATTTTACCTCTGTGCAGGTCGTGGTGCTCCTGGTGGGAGCTCCTGGGCATTGTGCCAGCCAGCTGACCCCAAAATCACACAAAAATCATGCAATTGGGCATTGAAACAGTTTGTGGCTTAGTCCCAAGTAGGAGAAAAGCTTTTTTCCTTTATTTTTTCCTTCACCACTCTAAAGCCCTCATCTGCACACACACCTTTGGTGGTCACAGGACATCCACCCACTATTTCTGAAACTTCCCTTGTACCTCCTGCCAGGAAACCATTTTTTTTTAATCTTTGCCCATCTCTCTGGATGAGCCCAACATAAAAAGAGGTTTTCTCCAAAATTTGATGAGGAGATGTTTATATTTTTTGGATGAAGCTCATTGTGAAGGAATGGTGACCTGGAGACCCCTGTCCCCTGTGAGGACAGGACCACACCACGGTTCTGCAGCAAAGGGGACCTTTGAGAGGTGGCAGCCGTGTTTTCAGGGAGCTGTGGGGGTCAAACTGTGACACTGTGTGCCCTGGTGCTCCCCAGGGCCTGGCCAAGGCTCCCTGGGGCCTTGTCCCCTCCCAGCAGGCGCTGGCCGAAGCCGTGGCTGTGTGCAGAGGGATTAGGCAACACCAGCTCTGTGTTTGGGGTCTGAGTGCTCCTTTCAATTTAGCTTAACTCGGTGAGGAATTGACTTAAACTAGATTGATATAAGCCACTCTTAAAAGATTTAAGCCCCATCGTAAGAGGATGTGCTCATGGGTTTACACTGTATTAACCCAGGCTTTTAAATAACAGCTCCAGGCTAGGTCTATACTTGGTTTCTATACCAAATTATTGCAGCTCAGGCCTGCCCGGTGTTTTAATTGAATCAGTGAGAAATGTTCATGCGGATTCACTTGCACTGGTGGGGGATTGTCTTACAGTGGGATAGCTCTGGGAGTCATCCAGCTCTCCCAAGAGTGGGAATGAGCAGGGCTGCATGCTCAGAGGGAAGAGGGTCTGTCAGCCCAGGTGGTGCTTAAAGTATTTTAATCAGCAGGAAGAAGAAAGGAACCCAAATGTCAATTAAAAAAAAAAAAAAATTAACCCACTTCACTTTTTCCTGTGGTCAGCAGCCTCTGAAAAGGAGGGAGGACAGAGATATCCCGATTTATGGGGCAGACGGGACACTTGGCTGGGATGGAGCAGCAATTCTCGTTGAGGGGGTGGGTCCCCACAGTTTCCAATTCTAAACCCAGTGATTTTGGCTAACACTTGGTTTGTAACACCGTGCCCATCGCTGTGCCAGCACCTCGCCCTGCTCGCAGCTCTGGCTGAGGGAGATGCTGGTCCCACACCGGGGGAAAGCCGCGCTCAGCTGCAAAACCAGCAAGTTTTGGCTAATCCCTCTCCCAGCACAGTATATCCCTCGCACGAACACGCCGCTGCTCTCTAATAGTATTAATAATTCTCCCTTTATTTCTCACTCAAACACTCTTGGAAGGATCATCCAATTTAAATCACAGCTTCTCTAGTTAGCGCGTGTCACCACGAGAGGGCAATAAATCATCTAATTACAGTGATGGAGCCGCTGTCCTTTCACAAAGCCACCCATGATGAACTTAAATGGATTTTAAACATTAATATAATAGGTATTTAGTAAAGAATGGGAAGGAAAAAGAACATTTTAAACAAGCCAGCAGGTTCCCCTGAATGTATTTGGGATGCGGGGCTTGGATTGGCCACCAAAACCATCCTGATGTGCGGAATTAAAACCGGGGAAGGGAGTCCTGCCTCTTTGAGATGCTAATTCAGGTAAAAGCTCATTTTGAGGAGTGCAGACGTACTGACCCTAATGATTCGGAGCTATTTGGAGAGCTAATGGAGGGTTACTAATTTCAAAGCATATCAATCTCATAAAAAGTGAAAGGAGATGGTTCCTTACTCGGCTGTCCTGGGGGATGTCTGGGGGCTTCCTGGCCCCTTCCTGAGCCGTCCACTGGCTCCATGTACCAAAATGCTCTGCTCCATCCACCGCTAAGGCTTGGCCCTCTGGAAGCCAAGGAAAAGCCACTTCATCCCCCAGGCTGATGCTGTCAGGAATGGGTACTCTAATCCTGGTACTCTGACCCACAGCCACTCTAACCCAGGGGGGTATTTTTGGTGTAAAACGGTCCCACTCTTTGCTTTTATCCCCCAGGATGAAGCAGCAGGGTCCTGGTGGGTGTTTTGTGGCCCCAGATGTGGCCACCAGTGGTGGCAGGAGCAGATGGTTCCCACCTCTTGTGGGATGAGTTTTTGGGGTGACCTTGGCTGGTTTCTGGCTGGGAGCTGCTTGAGTGGCAAGGACGGGAGATGTCACTGAGTCAGCCAAATCTTGTCTTGGCATTCATCAGTCTCCTCAATGTCCTCATTTTCCCAGTCTTTCCAGTTTCCACATGCAACTAGGGCCTCTACCCATGAGGCAGAGCAGAAATCCATCAGAAACAGCCATTCAAAGGCATGGGGGATTTAAGGGTTGCAGTACAAGATGTTGCTGGCATATTTGGGTCATTTAATCCCTTTTATTGTACTTCCCATGCTTGGATGGATGAGACACCGAGCTGGTGCACCTGTGACACTTGGAGATGGGGAGAGACCAGAGCTTTTGTGCAAGAATCCAAAACAGACCTGGATGAACCAAGGTCAGAAATGAGCAGTTGCAAGTTCCCAAAGCCCAGAGCTTCTGGGGGCATTTAGGAGAGCAAAATTGGGCACACGGGTACGAAATGGAGAAGAGATGGGAAAGCAGTGACAGTGGGGGCTGGGTTGTGAAGGCAGAACAAATCACAGCCTAAGGCTGATGGGACAGCAAGGAAAAACTTATTTGGGGTCTTTATTACAAAGAGAGCCACACGTGAGACCTGGCAGGGAGTGGTCCTGCCTTGTGTGCTCCTACCAGGCACGAGGGAAGCCTTGTGTCCAGCTCAGGGCTTCAAAACCTTGTGAGCAACTTGTAGGGAGTCCAGATGGAAGGAACAGAAGCGATGCTGGGCTGCAGCTGGTGACAGAAGGTGGACTACGAGCCTCCTGGAGCAGGATTTGGCTCTCCTGTTCCTTGGGGAAAGGTAAAAGCTGCAGCCAAGGAAAAACTGGTTTGAGTTGGAAGAGCAATGACGCGATGAGGAGACTATATGCAGCCTCTGCTTTGGAGCTTTCCAGGACAGGGAGCACCTGGGAAGGGACTTCAAGGCCACCAGGAGCAAAGCAACACTGGTGGGAATTCTATCAGTTCCATCCTGGTGCCAGAGCTGGGGAGGACTGGGAAATGCTGCTTGCCATCCCCTCTGGAGCTCTTCTGCAGCTCTGTGTGTGCCTGAGCCCTGTGGCTTTGCACAAGGCTGGTGGTTGGCCTTAAACCACGAGAAACGGCAGTGAAGCCAATGTTAATCTGTTAACAAGATCCACAGCACAGCCAGTGCCTCAGTGCTGCAGGAGAAGGGAGAAGCTGCCAGCAGGAGAAGGCTTTGGGACAGGACATTCCTGCTCTAAGTAGTTACCAGGGAGCACAGGAAGCCCCTGCAGAAGGCTGTCTTGTGAAATAAGGAGATGACAAGAGCTGAGGGTCACCACTTCCCACAGCAAGTCCTAATGTAAAGGTTTAAGGAGCTGGAGGTTATGGGTTCATACACAGATTTATCCCCTGTGCTGCTATCCATCCACCACGGGAGTCATGGTCCCCGTGGGGGTCACCCGGGTCCTCCTGGCAGCAGTTTTCAGCCTGGAGTGAGCAATGGGATGGAGGAGAACCATGCAGTTCAGGTGTGGTGTGGGTGATGGACACCCTGGTAGGTTGTTTGCAGCAGTCCTGGGTGGATATTTCCCTGGATTTCCCCTTGACCAGCACTGGGAAGGCTGCAAAAGCAAGTTCAGTCCTGAACAGAGCATGAAACGGGAGGAGAACACAGAGACACAGAGCCCAGCCAAGTTCTGCACTGATTTTCATAACTAATAAAGATCCAGTATGAATATGAGATTGAAGGGCCTCAAAGCTGATTAAATCTGTTTGATATCTGTGGGTTTCCTCCCCCTCCCTCCCCTTTGTTAAAGGACAGTCTCCTCCTTCAAAGTGAGTGATGGTCTAAAGTCGTAATGCCGATTATTGCTGAGATTCTCACACAAATGCGGTGGGGAGAAGAGGGGAAGAATAAAAATCCCTGTAGGGTAGTTTAAAGTCGGCGTGAGTAGTGTGTAATCTACCCAACAGGATTGATCCAGGTCAGGCATTAAAGGCTAAAATGGATTAAACAAAAGACATTCCCCTTGTAACAAGAAGGAAAAACTTCAAAGGTGGGATTTGTTCTTGTTATGACAAAGGAAGTGGATTTACCAAGTGCCTGGGGGCACACACCCCTCCGCGGCTTTCAATTTGCTCGAGTTGCTCTGAAGAAACAGGACAAAATGCGTGGGGGTTTTCGCCGCGCGCCTCGACGCTGCCGGGGCCCTCCCCGGGGTAAGAACGCTGGGTTAAGAGGATCGGCTTGGCATCGCTTTTTCTTGTTTTGTTTTGTTCGTTCTTTAGGGGGGGGAAAAAAAAGGAAGGAAAAAAAAAAGGGCGGGGCGGGAAAAACAAAAGGAGGGAGAAAGGGAGAGTTGGTGGCGTGTCAGAGAGATGTGGTGGCTGAGGGTGGCGGGGACAGGTGGGACAAGTGTGGGCAGAGGCGAGATGGGAAATGGGAGTTTCAAAGCAAAGAAAGACCAGGTTGTCCCACACAGGGGTGAAGGGCTGGAAAAGGGGCTGGTCCTGTTTTAAATACCAACCACCCTGTGCTCGAAAATACCTTTTCCCTCCTACTCCTCACTGGTCACAGCACGGCCAAGGTCGGTGCTGATTGTCCCCAGCCAGTGGAAATGCAGCTGTGGGCACATCCCCAGCTCTGCATGGACCACGAGGGAAGGGGACTCGACCTTCAGGCCAACAAATCTCACCGGGCCAACAAATCTCACCAGGTCTCCAGGTGAGCGTTACAGCCACTTGTTTTTACAAGATTTGCACCCTGCCGTGGGGGGATTATTTTCTTTCTTTTTTCTTGAACCCACTCCAGGCTGAAGCTAATTCTCGCCCCTGGCTGGGAAAAGGCACAGTGGCAGTAGGCATGGTGACAGCAGGGCATGGTGGCAACCAGTCATGGCTGCAGTGAGTCCTTCTGCCTGCAATAACATTCCCTCCATCTTCCCCAGGTCCTGCCACCGCCACAGGGGACACGCTGTGACACCACACACCTGCAGGACTCAGCGAGGAAGCTCGTAACACTCAAAACCTTTCCCAGCGTGGTGCTTCCACGAAGCCTAAAATGCTCCTTGGTGTCTGGTACACCCAAATCTGGAGCATTTCAAGCTGGGCTGGACCGGGCGATCCCGCAAAAGGGCTGGATGGTGGGAATGTGCTTGAATTCAAACTGCAGCGTCTTTGGAACCAAATCTGTGTCATTTTGAGTTATTTCTTGAAGGCAACAAGCCCCACGGTCTACTCTGTGTGATCACAGCCGGGTTAAGTTGAACGTGTCTGTGTGCCCGTGTGTGTGTACAAGTTTTCCAGGTTAATTCTGTTAGGAAGTGGATCCTCACTCTGGTGCAGCACAGGGCTGCTGTATTTCTATCTAATTACCCAGGTAATACAATTAGAAAATCGGGTCTAAGCTGACATCAAGAGGAGAGGTCTCCAGGTTTGCACAGCAACAGGACTACGGCGATTAAATGTGCCACACTCAATTACTGACATGTGAAAGCGTCTTTGGGAAACCCCATCTCCACCCACATTCTCCATGATAACCAACAGATCTGAGCTGCAACTCACTGCTTTGTGGACAGAGAAGAAGGATTTTATGGGGGCCTGGAGTGACAGGACAAGGGGGAATGGCTTCCCACTGACAGACAGCAGGGTTGGATGGGATATTGGGAAGGAATTCTTGGCTGTGACAGAGATGAGGCCCTGGCAGAGGTTGCCCAGAGAAGCTATGGCTGCCCGATCCCTGGAATTGTCCAAGGATAGGGCTTGGAGCAACCTGGGATAGTGGGAGGTGTCCCTTCCCATGGCAGGAAGGTTGGAATGAGATGGGTTATAAGGCCCATCCCAAACTATTCTGGGATTCTGTGAACATGAGCTCCTTCTCCCAAAGTGTCAAGCTGAGGAGCTGGGAGTGGGCTGACTCTTCTCTTCAGGGCCTTCTGACCGGGCTCAGCATCTTCCTCAGGAGACCTTCCCAGGCAGAGGGTGTGAGGCACAGGGATCACCTCTAGCTGGGAAGGACACTGGAAGACAGATGGGGATAAACAGCAAATAAAGGTGCCCACAGTTACCACAGAGCCCCTTTCCCTTTTCTGCAGCACAATTATTTCCACAGAGCATTACCAAATCCCTTTAAACACAACTGTAAATGGCTCCTGCTGAGGTGAGGACAAATGCTGGAGCTGTGGATCTCCTCACCTCAGGAACCCAGGCAGGTCCAAAGGACCTCCCCTGGCTGGAAGCAGTGGCGTGGCAGAGCAGTGGAGGTGAAGAAAAGGTGTGAAGGTACCACTCCATGCTTAACTTCTTCTGGAAAGGGGTGGCTGGTTCTGTCCTTCTCTGACACTGCTGCCTGGGCAGCTTTGGCTTAATGCACTTGTATTTAACCATGTCTGTGCCAAGCCTCAATGACAGAACCATTATTTCTATTTGAAGGAGTTGTGGAGTGATTCCTGCAGTGATTCATCCAGCTCCATCCCTTTCTATCACTTCCTGAGAGCACTTCATTGTGCCCTCATATCCCCCAAGCTTTGCTGGGGGTATCAGCTCCCTTTGGTGGCTGGAGGGACAGACAGGGACATGGACTGGTCTCTCTGCCAGGGCTGTGACTGCAAGATGCCCCACACAAAGGCCCAGCCTGACTGTCCAGAGATGGGCTGGTCCATGCCTCAGTTTCCCCCCTCTAAAGTGGGGGTGCTGCCACACCGTCCTTCTTCCTGTCTTCTCCAAGCAGAGGACAAGACACCCTACAGCCCATTAACATCCTTCCACGTCCTCTCTCCGCAACATTTTATATTCTGGGGTCTTCTTAGAGGTCTCAATTTTATATTGAGATCCTGGAAGTCTTTTCACACCGAATCACAGAATCACTTATGTTAGAAAAGGCCTCTAAGATTGTCAAGTCCAACCTTTGACTGATCACCACCTTGTCAACCAGATCAGAGCACTGAGTGCCATGTCCAGTCTTTTCTGGAACACTTCCAGGGATGGTTACTCCTGGCCAGCCCATTCCAATGCTTGACAACCCTTTCCATGAAGAAATTCCTCCTGATGTCCAACCTGAACCTTCCCTGCTGCAGGTTGGGGCTGTTTCCTCTCATTCGGCCGCTGGTTGCCCGGGAGCAGAGCTCGAACCCCACCCGGCTGCACCCTCCTGTCAGGGAGTTGTGGAGAACAAAAAGGTCCTCCTGAGCCTCCTTTTCTCCAGGCTGAGCCCTGCCAGCTCCCTCAGCTGCTCCTCACAACCCTTCCTATCCAGTTTTGCATCTCATGGCAGGGCAGTGGGCACGTGGTCAACCCCATCAGCCCCAAATGTGTTCCAGGTGGTCTCTCCTCACTCCCAGCTCACTTGGGGCTTTGAAAATCTCCTCTACCTAAGCCACACCATTGCACAGCCTCTTTCTTTGCATTATCTCAGCACCCACGGATGCATTGGGACCACCACGCAGCATCCTGGCGGGAGCCCCTGAGGGCTGGCAACTCCTCCATCCTCTGCAGCTCTCCCACCTCCTGCTCCTTTGCAGGTTTCTCGGAAATCCCGCTGGGTTTTGTTTGGGTTTTTGCAAACGCCCTCTTGCCTGGGCTTTCTTGTTCGCCTCCCTATTTTCCGCTCCCTTGGAAGGGGCTCGCGCGCCCCGCGAGCTTGGCATGCTCTGAAAAAGATAAGCGTGAGTTTTCCGTCTCCACAGGTGAGCTTTCTGCGCTGGGATCAGCAAGGAGCCCTCACACACGGGGAAAACATTCGCCTGATTACACTCTACCACCGCCAAAGCTCTTGTTGGCACCAGGTACTCAGTGCAGTCAGCTTGAAAAAGGGGGAAAAACCACAAAAATCGAGCACAGCGAAGGAGGCGTGGAGTTCATAGGACATGGGGCAGTGGGGGAAGACAAGAGGTGGTGCTAAAAGAGCAGCAAGATAGGGATGCTGGGCACCACGGGGCAGAGGATGAGGGGATAATTCCCCGTGGCAGGAATATGCCATCTGTAAAAACCCATTTGGGCTGTTTTTATAGAAAGCGAGGTGGTAAAACTACATTCGCTAGCAAATAATTTAAATATTGCCAGTCACGTCACATTGTGGTTGTTTGGAAATAATTATATCCATATCACAGACAGTAAATAATAGATGTGCTTTCACTAACATTTTATTCATGTTCTGTTTTAATATGGCAAACTTAGAAGTAATTTAATCTCCCAGTAAATTGAACTGGTAGGGGGTTCTTCACACAGAAGATTGCAAGTTATTAATTCCAGGCAGTCTTCATCTTGTACAATTAGTCACTGTTTGCAGCTGGAAATGTTTTATTAATTTTCCATAGCAGTTGATTTTCCACAGTTTTCTCAGTTTAAATTAAGCAGTAAGAGCCGCTGTTTCTTCTTAAATAAATTTCCTTTCCACAAAAATACATGCCTCTGGCTATGTCAATTTTCCCGTTTGATTAAAGTGCCAGCAGGCAATTAATAACTTAATGCATTTTAAAGTACTTTTGGAAAAGTAATTTGAATAGCCAAACTTGTATATTTGAATTGATTGTTGCAGAAGATTTAACAAACGTTCTTAAATCACAGAACCTTGTAAAGGACAAATGAAGAGTTGCAGAAGAAGCAGCCACCGTCCGACACCGTCTCCTAAAACCAGAGGGATCGTCTATGGCTCCTTCTCTTCTGGGATTGCCACCCAGATGGTGGTCCTGGGAGAGGGGCTGAGGCCTGGTTCATCTGGAGGGCTGCAAGAGAAGGGATTTGCTGCCTTGGCTGAGCTCATTGGAGATGAGGTCCTTGGGAAGCCCTGAGCTCCGGACCTGCTCTGGTGAGTCCCTTCAACTGTCCCTTCTCCACTGCACGGGCTGGGACATTCCCAGTCCCAATACAGGCTCCCACTGCCAGCAGGCACCTGCTCTCAGGTGGGTCCCAGAGGGTCCTTACGGTAATTCAGGCCTATTTAGATCCATCACATAATCTCTGAATGGTTTGGGTTGGAAGGGACCTTAAATATCACCTAATTCCAGCCAATTCCATGGGCAGCGACAGCTTCCACTAGACGAGGTTGCTCCAAGCCTCATCCAACCTGGCCTGGAATTCAGTTCCAGGGATGGGGCAGCCGCAGCTTCTCTGGGCAACTTGTGCCAGTGCTTCAACACACACACAAGGAAGAATTTCTTCCCAATATCCCATCTAAATCTACTCTCTTTCAGTTCGAAGCCATTCTCCACTGTCTTGTCACTCCATGCTCTTGAAAAAGTCCCTCTCCATCTCTCTTGAAGGCTCCCTTCAGGCACTGGAAGGCTGCAATTAGGTCACACTGAAGCCTTCTCTTTTCCAGGCTGAACATTCCCAATGCTACCAGTCTTTCCCCATCAGGAATTTCATTATTACTAACCTAAACTGCTTTCTGTCAATTTAAAACCGTTCCCCCTCATCCTCTCACTATCTGCTCCTGTAAAAAGTCACTCTCCATGTCCATGTCCACGCCCATGGTTATATCCATGCCCATTCCCATGTCTATCCATGGTCAGGCTCAGCAGGAGCAGCTCAGCACAAGCCCCTCCTGTGAGTCCACCCCTTCCCTCACACAGAAACAGGGACTTCAAAAGGCCACCTCACCCATGCCTGGCTCTCAGGTGCGATCAGCAACTTCCACACTAGAGAAATGTTTGTCTAACTGGCTCGTGAGACCCCACCCCATCCCCTGGGCACCCACCCAGGCTTTGCTGCCCTTCCAGTGCCTCTGTCACAGCTGTACCTCCCGTTGGATGCGATGTCCTTGTGTGCAGCTGAGGCCAGCGTGGCCGGGTGTGCCGAGGTCACAGCGGGCAGGCGAGTGGGGCGCTTCTCCTCTCACACCTGACACCCTGATCCAGCAAAGCCCTTAAGAGCCCTCATAAATATAACCAGATAAACACCCCCTTTGAGTCGGTGGCATTATTCCTCTGCTTGCCTTAAAGCAGGCGCTTAAGGACTTTGTTGGATTGGATTTGAAATGCTTTAGCCCTCGTCTTTATCTGCCTTAAAATCAATCTTGGAATAGGGCTGTCTTGTATTTGTTATCCCTTTCAAGACATCAGCAATTCTATCACGTTTCCTCCTTTTTGCAGAAGTTGAGGAACGCTGTGGCATTGCCCAACTGCGAGGAGCTGAAGGCACCATGACAGACAACCATGAATTTCATCTGGTGCGTCCACAAACTGGAAAGAGATTATCTTTCTTGATGCTGAGCTGACTTTTCTGACCATCCCGATGTAGACCTGGAGCCAAGTGTGGGGTGGCAGGAGGGGAAGGGCTGGGTGATTCATGTTGTGGCTATCAGCGTTTCACACATCTGAGAGCACGGTGTGCCCCAGCTGAGAACTTCAATTCACTTAGTGCCAGATGAAATGGCAGCTGTGTTGGATTGATAAAAAATAATAATCGTGATGAAATAATAGGATTAATGCCAGCTAGTGCTGTTTAACCAAAAGGTCATTTTGACAGAGGTAACTTTTATCAGGAAACATCAAAATATCAGATTCGTTTTTGATTTTTTTGAGGAGAGGGCACTAAGAAGACAAAGTGGGGATGTTGAACGTGCCAGGACTTTTCTGGGCTGTGGCATTTGGCTAGAAGCAGCTCCCAGTCTGCAAAGAGCAGGTTGTCAACTCCAGGGACATTGCGGCCAAAGCTCTGCCATGACCAGCACCAGGCTCTGTGTCCCAGCTGAGAAACTCACCCTCCAACCATATTCCTTTTGGGTGAACTCTTGGGGGCTTTATTTTTCTCTAATTTCCTGAAACTGTGGGGTAGTTTCTGATTTCTCCACTAAAAAACACCTTCCTGCTTGTCTTGAAAACCCAACTCAGCATCAGTCCAGTTCCGAGCTGCCCTGGTGGCCTGTCTGGTCCCCGTGTGCAGCCTTGGCTCTCCAGAGATTGCTCAGGTTACACCAGCTCTGCCTTTCCTCCCTGGACTGGCTTAGTGCTCATCCTAAGGATGATGGGACTAAAATGTATACAAATGAAAAAGAAAAAAAAAGGTTGTATAGCTCTGCTCCTTGCCTGGGGTTGTGGCAGAAGGAGAAAAGTTGATTGGGAAGAATAAGTCTTTAACTGTGTGTCACCCTTCTGCCGGTGGTTTTGCAGGATCTCCACCCCTCTGCTCTCCCAACAAGCCTGTCCTGCAACCCCCGCTTTGCCCAGTGGGTCTCACGTCCCTCCTGGAGGAGGGACCCTGCTGCCAGGAGGCTCTGGGCTCTCCATCTGTCCTTGCTGCACCATGGACTGCGCTTTCCCCCTCCTCTGAAGGCCAGGGTGGTGTCCTTGAACCTCCCGTGCTCCTCACTGCCACAGGTACTGTGTCCAGGGATGTCACTGCTGGCTTCACCCCACCATGAGCAACCTGATGAGTTGAAGATGTTCCTGCCCATGGCAGGAGGGTTGGACTGGCTGATCTTTAAAGGTCCCTTCCAACCCAAGCCATCCTGTGATTCCATGATTCCATGACAGCCTGCACCTAGCCATGCTCCGTCAGCCTCAGGCTCCACGTTTTTGGAAGTCCCTTGGCATCCCAGGACCAAAGTTGGGGGACTGTCCCCTCCTTTGCTGCTCAGCCTGCCACCTCCCTGCTGCTGAGGGTGGTTTGTATCTTGCTGGGTGTGCACGCTCCAGCAGAGCCCAGTTAAAACCAGTGCACCCCAGTTCAGCGAGCGAGCGGCGGAATTGCTTTATTTTTTTCTTTTGGAAGTGAGAGGTGGTTTCCGGCAAAAGCCAAGAGCGGGTTTTCTCCTGGATTTGGCTGCTGAAGTGTGAGACTGTGCTGTTTCCATCCCAGGAGCTGCTCTGCCACCACTCCCAGATCAAATGCAAACAGGAGCCGTGGGAGGCCAGCCCGTCTCTAACTGCGTGAATCCATCTGAAGGGAAGAGACAAAATCCCCAAATCTCGAAATAATGAAAACAAAGACATCCAAGTAATAAAATCTGCGAGAAGCACAAAGACAACATAACTCAGATCTCAGCTGGCTCAAAGAAAGTGTCCATTAACAAGGGATTAGCGGGAGGGAAGTACACAACCAGTCAATAGGAAGTGAAAACACACCACACACTCACCTAATATCACAGCCCAACGCAGGGTTAGGATGAAGGATGTGTTGGTAAAGTCAGAATAACAGCTACTCTAGAAATCTATCAAATATAAAAAAATAAGTGCTCCCAAACCTGCCTTTGCTGTGGTGCCTGGTTCTTAAGAAACCTTGAAAACCAGAGATTTTGCTTGTCTTGGGGGTATCTCCTCACAGATTTGGACCTTTGGGGTGCCTTCTTCACACAAACAGGAATAAAAAATTAGTGAGATTGATTATGTTCTCCCTCACTGCTGTTTTTCAGCTAGTCTGAAAGAGTCTCGAACCCTTCCCAAAATTGCAATGTAATCACTTGTTTGGAAGGCACTGGTGGCTTGTGGAGTATTTCTTCAAAAGCAGGGCAGGAGCAAGTGCTGTGCAATTAAATATGCAGAGAGCGTAGCGTGTGTGGGTGATACATTCATTTGGAGTAATTCACACACTTGCACTTCCATCGTTATTTAGAGATTAAACCAGTTCTGCTCCTTAGTGCTCACGTCTCCCCAACACCCCCATGATCTGCAGGCACTGGGGTCCCTCCTGAAGCCACAAAATATTAAACCTCATCCCAAAATGCTGCTCTGACATGAGTGTTCACAAGCAAAGCCTTATTTTAGTAACTCAGAGCTTTAGCAGCTCTGTGTCAGGAGGATGGGGGAGAGGCTGGGTGGTACCCAACACCCCTCCACGGTGATTCACAGCCCCCTGGGGGGGTCAGCCCAGCTGCATCGGAAACAGGGCCAGGTTCTAAATAGGGGCTTAATCTGAGTTAAAATTAAATGGGCTTAATCTGGGTTTAATCTGAAATAATACCTCCGGTGTTCTGGATGTATCGGCAGAGGGCTGGCGGGACCAGCCGCCGTCCTTCACGAGCCCTGGGCAGTGCTGCCAGGCAAGCTGGCTGGGACAGCAGCACCCTGCTGCCTCCTGAAATGATCTCTGGGTCTCTGTGGCCACCAGCAGTAGTGGTGATCATGCCCTCACCGTGACCACCCTCTGCAGACTGCAGACTTCTGAGTGCAAGACAGAAATTTGTTGAATTTGTAGGTTTGTGAACGCCCTCCGGCCCTGGAGTCAGTGGAACTCCTAAACCAGTGCAGGTGCAGTTGTAGGTGGCACACAGCAGTGGGCCCAGCACCTGCAGGTGTGCTGGGTGTGGCACCTGCTGTCAGGGTCCCCTCCAGGCAGTGGTCACAGGGGAATGGAGCCCTGAGACAAAGGCTGGGGGTTAGCTGCCCATCCTGCTGGATGCAGGAGAAACCGTTCACCTGAGCCTGGAAGAAAAGGCAAATGCAATGGGTACAACAGGGAGAAGGGAAAGGAAGTGTGACAGACCTCAAGGACAGGGTCACACCGGCTGCCCAAGCGCAGCAGGACCCTGGTGGGGCTCAGCCCAGCACTGGGAGCAGACACTTGCACTTCAAACATGAGCAAAAGTAGCAGGAGGTTGTTTCAGGAGCAGATGAGAGGCTCTCCCATCACCAATGTCCATACATTCATAGCATATCCCGAGCTGGAAGGGGTCCACAAGGATCATTGAGTCCAATTCCTGGCCCTGCACAGACACCCCAGCAATCCCACCCTGTCCCTGAGGGCGTCATCCAAACACTCCTGGAGCTCTGGCAGCCTCGGTGCTGTGACCGCTGCCCTGGGGACCCTGTTCCAGTGCTCAATCACCCTCTGGGGGAAGAACCTTTCCCTGCTGTCCCTAAACCTCCCCTGACACAACTTCCTGCCATTCCCATGGTCAAAACCCAGCGAAAGCAGAAGGAAAGCTTTTAACTTCCTTACAGCTGCCTTTGGAGCCAGTGCACAGCTGAGCCCTTACCCACCCTAAAGCCATCTCAGCGCCCACCACAGGCATCAGCAGGTGCTGCTAAAGACCTTTCCCAGCTCTTCCAGCATCCCCCAGCGAGCGTAGGGTATGCACCCAAAGCCTTGCATGCCTTGCCAGAGGATCTGGCCACCTCCAGCTCAGAGGTTTCTGCTCCCTGGGTTTGCAAATTTAAAGCAAAAGTGGTTCTCAGGACGTGTGCCCTGAATCCTGCTCCAGCCTGAAGGATTTAGGTGAGCATTGGTCCGAGTGGCATCATCTGACATCAACTGGCACCTCTGGCAATGGCTCCTGAGTTGGGGGAGAAGTTTTGCAGCTTTGCTTTGCTTTTTGCCTGGCAATTGGCGTGCTCCCCAGAAAATAATGTACATTGTCCTGAGGATTTACGTGTTGCCAGCTGCAATTTATGAGATTCTGCAAGCTCTGCTGGTAGCTTTGTATACTGGAGGTTTCATTTTAGTGTCATCAGCCACAGATTATGACTGCAAGGGGTGCCTGTCTTTAATCTCATTTTTGAAGGAATTAATGTTATTAGTTTTGATGAATTAATGGTATTTAGGTGTGCAAGGTTAGCATGAATTAATGTCCACCTATTTCTGTTGTGTGGCTGACTATTGTAAAAGGACTCTGGTAAGCAATCTTTACACAGTCTCTTTTTTTCTTCCCCTTCATTCTTTTGTAATGCTCTTTTAGGAGCTTAAAAATAATGTTTGAGATTTTTTTTTTCCTCTTTCTTTTTAAGTAAAAAGAAATATTGAAGATTTTCCCCTGGGTAGAGCTGACATTAACTTAGCCACTGCTGAGTCACGGAAGGCTAACAAGCATTTGGGAACCCAACCAAAAGGCTCTGATTTATGGATGCTGCAGGTGGAGGAATAATTCACGGCACAGCTCAGCTTTCTGGGGAGGTCTGGCACTGCTGAGAATTGTGGATTTAATGGCTGAGGGAAGAGCACCAAGAGAGGAGTTGCAGGGAACCTGCCACCTCCAAGCGGGTCATAGGAGTGCAAGGCCACTGGGATCTGCTGCCACATGGAGCCAGGAACCACGAGCCCCTTTATGAGCTGTTCACCATCTGCTTAAACCACTTTGTTTTAATTTCACCTTAGAATTATTGAGTCACAGAATGATTTGGGTTGGAAGGAACCCTAGAGATCATCCCATTCCCACCCCCTGCCATGGGCAGGGACTCCTTCCACTATCCCAGGTTGCTCCAAGCCCCGTCCAACCTGGTCTGGAATACTTCCAGGGATGGGGCAGCCACAGCTTCTCTGGTCACCCTGTGCCAAGGCCTCACCACCTTCACCCTCAGGCAAGAATTTCTTCTGTATATCTAACCTAAATTTCCCCTTTTTCAGTTTAAATCCATTACATTCTTCATCCATGTTTTCCTCTGATCAGAATCCACCAGCCCTGATGATCACAAAACCTCATTTCTCCTGGCTGATTCATGATCACTGTAACCTGGCTTGTTTGGGGTGCGCGCTGTCCATCAGATCAAGGCAAATGTGCTTCTTCCATTTGTTTGAGATGATTCTCTAGATTAACATCACTTTTATGGTGGGGGCGGAAAAAAATCAGTACAAATATGGCAAACTTCATGTCCAAATGGTTGTGATAGGTCTTGTTTTGAATTTCTCTGTGTAGGCTGAGAAGGCTTAGCTCTGAAATGTGTGGAAAATGTGTTGAAGGTCCTCACTGCCACTCGAAAGTAAGGACAGACGGATGTATCTGGCTCTTTCTTTGTCCACCCTGCAGAGTGCTTGGCAGGGGCATTTCACACAGTTACTGGGGAAAAATTAGACTGGTTTAATAAGTTTGGCCTCTTAGAAGGGGGGCTCAGCACAGAGGTTTCTGATACCAACTTTGTACTTGTGAGTACAAACGGCCTTTCTGAAAAACAGGCAGCAATATTCACTTCCAATCCTCGAGGAAAAATTCTAGCAGCAAAATCATTTTCTGGAAGAAAATAAGCATAAAATTGGGTTCTGAATAGATGTGCCATGAACACCTAGACCTGATATTTATTTATAGATCCCTGGCAATGTTCAAGGCAGGTTGGACAGGGCTTGGAACAACCTGGGATAGTGGAAGGTGTCCCTGCCCATGGTAGGGGGTTGGAATGAGATGAGCTTTAAGGTTCCTTCCAGCCCAAATAATTCTATGATTCAATGATTGTCAACAGCCTGGGGACTGAGAACACTGACCATTAAAACCCCTGAGATTTCTCTGCCTTCCCTCGGTCCCATCAACTGGGGACTTGCTCTGTCACAAGATATTTAATAAGATCTAAGATCTGGCAGTGTTATCTGGATGGAAGGAACCTTTTATTGAGGATTTGTTTTCTTTCCTAGTGAGGAGTCTCCAGGAACAGGCAGGGAATGCCTGTACTGCTGGAAGGATCCAGGTTTTATCGTGCTTGCCCGTACGAAATGCTGCGTTATCTGGTGACAGCTACAGAGCCTTCCCCAAAATTGGGTTTGTTACAGTGCATTTGCTGAAAAAAATTGAACACAAAAGATCTGAACCCCTTTACAAGGGAAGCACCTGTAGTATGTGATAGACTTCTTTCTCCTATATAGGTATATTTAGGAATAACAAAAAGTCTGTGTAAAACTGCCTTGAGCTGTTCTTTAAGTTAATTATCACTTCTTTTGGTACTATGAATGGCTGTTCAATGACACTGTCAGCGAGTGGAATGAACCAAATTACTTTAATTATGGAGTAATTGCACAGAGTGATGGTAATTAAATCTTGATCAGTTTAAGTGAGTGAATTAATTGCTCCAACTTGGAATGCACACCGCAGCAAGAGGAGTTGTTTTGTAGTTTAATTAACACCAACCACTAAATTCTTATCATATCTAAAATGCAGACAATTAATGAGTTTGATTCTGCTCTCACCTTAATAGGAACTAGGACAGAATGCATGCTGAGGAAGGTAGTTCTGGTAGCAAAATGACAGAAAGCTTAATATTCCTGTCAGTGGTGGAGATACATTAGCTATACTCTCCTCTGCCTTCCAGTGAAATGCGCAAATAGAAATATTTCCATATAATTAGCTCCTGGCCCCATTTTGTTTCAGTACTCACTGATCTGACGAACAGGAGACATTGCCAAATTTGTTAATGTTTTAAACTTCAGCTGCCTGTGTTTCCAGGTGATTTTTAGCCTCTTCTCCCTGTGTTGTCCCAACCTGGATAAACGAGCTGCCGCTTTTCCTGTGCCACGTGCAAAGGTGCTGCCATAATTTTGGGTGTGTGATGGTCAGACAGACCACTCCTTAATGCAATGTCCACCTTCTCCCTCACCTGACAGCCTCCCAAAAGTGACTCCTCTCACGGGAAGGTCTTTGCTTCTCTTCTTTTCACTTCTGCCACGATAATATCTTCCTGAAGGGTCAGGGGACATAGAGGTTGTGATGTTGACATTGGTGCCAAAGGAGAAGAAAGCTGCAAATGCAACCCACAAGTGTTTGCCATGGTGGTGACACTGCCTAAGGGACATTTAAATATAAAGAAGAAGGGAGTTCCCAGCAGATGATGTGGCTATGGGTTCAGAGTATTAAATTTTAGCTTAATCATGGAGATTAGAGGAGGGGGGAAATCCCCTGGACTGATACCAAATGAGGAACTTGGCTTAAAGGTGTTTTAAATAGCAAAATATCTGTCCTGAACACCTGCCTGGGGCACTTTCATGCAGACAGACAGCTCCAACTTTCACTAACAGTGTGAGGAGGGGCTAATTCACTCTGCAGAGAGCTGCTGGAGGCATGACCCTGAGCTCGAGCTGGAGCTGCCATTCATGAGGTCATACCCACCACCATCCCACCAGGGCACTGATGGCCACTGGCCAACATCTCGGAGGGCAGTGGCCACAGTGGGAATGCCAAGGCTTCAGTGGCACCAAGGTTCTACAGGTGTCAAGTATTTAATTGGAATTAGCACCCCTGAAGTCTCTGAGTTTGACCAAGCAGGGTAAATTTTCTAATACAGAAAAGCACGCAGCGGTGTGACCGGGGACACTGCCCAGCTGGCAGTGCCAGAGCAGCTGCCTCTTCGTTAGCTCTGATTTCTGCTTCCTCTTTAATTGGTGCTCAGAGCCAGCACTGTCATTGATCTGCAACGCTGCTCTGCCCAAGGCCAGCTCTTGATCAGATTTTCCACATCCCGCCCTGACCTTGGTCACATTCCCTCACTCCTTCCACATCCCCACTCGGCTCCATGTCTTGGACACGGGCACAGCTACAGGAGATAATTCCCTGCTGAGTGATATCTCCTCTGATTTGAATTGCTGTCAGTGGCAAAACACCATTTTTTGGAAGCGAAAGAAAGAACCTGATGAATTAGAGGTATTTCTTCATCCATTTGCAAGATTTCATGGAATTAATTCAAATACATGGCTCCCATGGCTGCCATGACAAAATCAGAGCCTTATAGGTGGCCAAAGAATTCCCATTTGTAGGGATTTTTGATCCCCCGAGGCATGCTCAGCTCCTGCTAAGGACTCAAGCCACGTAAGGGGGGTAGAGCACAGCTCCCTCCTCCTCCAACACCATCAGACTCACAAACTCATTTTCATTTATTTGAAAGCATTTTCCTACTGTTTTCCCAAAATAACATGGCCACACAATGTCTGGGGCTCACTACCCAGCATCCCAGGTTTTCTTTTTAATTTTTTTTCTCTTTCTTCTTTGGTGACTTTGCTTGTGGACTGATGCATGATGCTTGCCTGGATTAACGGTTATGTCCTGAAGATGCTTGAAGGCAAAAGGGTTTTTTCATTCTGAAAACGGAGCCTCTTGAGTGAAAGGCCCTGTCGTTTGATTTTTGTGGTGCTGGAGTAGTTGGCCAAAGGACTTGCAGCAGCTCGAGGTTGCTGTGTTGAAAGCAGCATCACAACTTATGTCCATACCAGGAAGGGCTGCCTAAATTGTGTGACAGGGTGGGAAATGCCAAATCATAGAGTCACAGAATTCCAGAATGGTTTGGGTTGGAAGGGACCTTAAAGATCACCTTGTTCCATCCCCCTGCCATGGGCAGGGACACCTTCCACTAGGCCAGGTTGCTCCAAGCCCCGTCCAGCCTGGTCTGGAGCACTTTCAGGGATGGGGCAATCACTTTGTTCCACGTTTCTCTCAAAGTGAACGAAAACTGAACTTTTGGCACTCATTCTGATCTATCCACCCCTTTTCTCCACTCTTTCTTCTCTAGGCTTGACACAGCAGATTTAAGCCCTGAATGAAGGAGGCTGTGCCAGACTGGGTGGGCCTTCATCCCCTTTGAGACCTTCATCCCCTTCGGGACCTTCATTCCACTTTGGCTTTCCCCACAAGGCACCACCTTCATTTTGGCACTGGGGAAGAGGCCTCACGACCACACAGACAGGGCCCTGTGCCACCCACCAGCCACCTTTGGGCATCTGCCTGAGGGAACAGTCACAACATTTCCCTATGGAAAGACAGGGAAGGAGGGGGATTGCTTGTCTTTACTCTAGGGAGGGCCTGGACCCACTTGGACCTGAATTCCTTCCACGTGCCCATCCCTACGGCTTTTCTGCTGCTCTCCCTACACCTCCTGCCTGGGTCTTGAACGGTGCCAGCCCTCTCCAATGCCACTGAGATGAGGATGACCTGGAGTGACTTGCAGTGATGGTGGAGAGGTTTGGACACCCCCCACTCCCTGTCCCCTCAGCAATCCGTCTCTCCTGCAGGACCCTGGCTACAAGGAAAGGCATGGAAATTCTGCTAATCTCATGCAGCCATAGAGAGCTTTTCTCCCATTTGCTGAATGTATGAAATCCATATGTCATCAATCTCTCTCTGGTGGCTGGAGCCTGCTCATGAAGCTTAAATCTCTGGCATGTGGCTGGGAGCACGAGGGCCAAGTCCTGGTGCCTGCCAGCGCAAGCTTCCACCTCCCGCTTCTCCTGCTGCCCTCTCGTCCCCCTCCCCTGGCAGCCAGCACCCCCTGCAGCGACTCTTGGATCCATTTTAGGGGAAACAAATGGTTCCTGTGTAAAGCTGGTGGTGGAGCAGCCTAGATGTGCTGCTGGAGCACGGAGGAGGCAGAACTGGGCAGCTGGCTGCGTGCTTTCCCCCGAGAGGGCATCACCAGTGCTCCAAAGTCTGCTTCCCAAACCACCTGCCAGCCCCCAGGCCCCCAAATAAGCAATTAAATGAGCTGCAGCAGGGTCAGCTGCCTGGCCTCCACCAGCCTTGGAGAGCTGAGGCTGCTTAAAACTGATGGCTTTGCCAAATTTGGGGGCAAAAATCAGCCCTTTGTCAATATTGGCTTTGCTTCAGTGCCCGGATTGGGCTTTCCAAATTCCTCTCCAGAGGCTGGGCAAAGGAAATGGGCAAAGGGGGCTGGTCTGGGAAACAATCCAGCCCTCCACAGTGGGAATGTGTGGCTGAGGAGGTCCTGCAGTTGGCAAGGAGGAACTGACAGAGGCTGGGCACCATGGAGAGGTGACAGACCCGCTCGTGGGGACCAGGGTGCCAGGAATGCTGCCCCACCACTGCCAAGCTGCCCCTGAGCCCCTGCACTGGTCAGGCACGGAGCAGATGTGGGAGGATGGGGAATGCTGCCACAGAGGGGTGCACAAGAACAGGGAATGAAGCCCAGGAACAGCACAGGGTTGGGAGGAGGGGAGAATTCACATGGGGTCAGAGCCCTTCTCCCTTTATCTTTGGGCGATTTGGGTAGCTTACTTTATTTTAGTCCCTTGCAATACATTTATATAAAGCTGCTTTGGGCTGAGTGCTTCTTAGTGCTGGTCTCTGCTCTATTTAAACATAAATGTTTTAAAGTGCACAGATAGGTTTTTAACAGGGAAAAAATTGCATGTGAATTACATTTATTTCTTGTTTACCCATACGGCTCCAGCCGACACTTATCGACAGATTAACTTTCACTAAACTTTCTGTGTAATATGTTTTAAAAACCCACTTCAAGTACAGATTCTATTAGTTCCTGCCCTTATGTTTTAAGAGGAAGAAAGTGGCTTTACACTCCATGAAATGTGTTAATGCATGGATAGAAGTCCTCTTATCCTCCTGCTTACATTAGGTCCAATCAGGAGAATGGATTATGTTTTTAATAATCTGACATTAGTATTAAAAGTAATATTTAAGGCATTAGGATCCATAACTGGTGCAGTGTGTTCAGAGCTTCCTCTTTGTGTGTGTGCACACACGGCTGGGCTAAAACATATGTTTATGAAACAATGCATTAGCCCAAAACCTCCCCAAATATATGGGGATAAATTGGGGCAGCAGATTACTGCTGACATCACTTTTTCAATTAGAGGCACAGGGAAGATTTGATGGCCATTTTAAAACTGATTATGGAGGGCAGGGATTAGAGGCTGTTAGGAACAGGAGGTCTTGCTCTCCTCTCAGCCTTGGCCTCCTGGAGCTCCGTGGACTTCAGGAGTGGGTGCTGCTTTACAGGGTGGAATAAGGCCAGAGGCCCTGGTGGCACTGGTTTCATGTACAGGTCATCTGTACATGGGGCTGGAGCTCTCTGCCTGTCTTAGTTCCTTGGAAACATTGTGTGGGACAGGAGAAGAAATTTGGAGTCTTTATCCCTAAATGGAATGTTTTAGGGGAAAGCCAAGTCTTCCCAGCTCGGTCTGGGTGGGTAAACACCGAACCCTGCTAGACTGGATCTGTTCTCTCTGTCTTCAGTCATGGTTTGAGGGACATTTAAGTCCCCTCAAGCCCTGATGTCCCCTGCGTCCCCTGGAAAAGACAAAAGGGAGCTGGAAAAGAAACAGGGAACACCAAGAGGAGAAAGTGGTGTGTGTGGCCATCACCATGCAGAAGAGTGGACTAGCATCTGCCATCCCAGCCAGATTTCTGCAGTGTTTAATTCCCTCCACTCAGAACCTTACTTCTAGGTGTACTTTGTCTAATTGCAGCTTTTAGCACTTCGGGCTCACTTCAGCTTCATCTGCTCAATTAACCATCCTTCCAGAGTCAGAAATCTTCTCACGGGGCACTCACAGCCCACGGCCACGTTACTGCCCACCCTCCTCTCTGCTAAGCTGTAGATTGCTAAATGGAATTACAGAGGGGTTTTTTACACCCCTACTGGTGCTTACAGCAAATTTTAGACCTGTCCTATGTTTTAAGAATCCTCCTTGGGAAGCCTAACCTGAGCCTAATGCTCCCATCAGTGCTGGACACAGATGTAACTCCACGACACCTATTTCCTCTTGGCAAGAATTTGAGCTCAAAATGCTTCAGCTTTCATTCCTCAGCTGCTGGGAGAGCATCCTCCCTTATTTTCACACACACACCTCCATCTTTCTCTCTCACATCTCTTTGGACAGCAGGACTCCCAAATTGCAGGGAGCCTCTGACTTTTCCCCCTCCGACGGCAAACGAGGCTTTATCTTCGCAACATATGTGCAGTAACTGTTGTTTGGTGGCAGAAGGGAAATCCACAAGCTATCCAGCCACCGCACCTGCCTGCTTGGACTGAATTCCCCTACTCGTGTTTGCTCGCTGGAGTTAAGCAGGTCCTGGGCTGGGGGACCAGCTGGGAAATCCAGTGATTACAGGCACAAACAAATGAGCAAGGGGAGGGGATGGGCAGCCGCGCCTGTTTGACCACCACCGAGGGAATTTGGCAACGCACCCTCCTGACTCTTTATTTTAATTCCAGTCGGGGGAAATTTGAGCGAGCCAAAGGAGGTGGGAGACAGGAGATCCCCCACCCTCCCATCTGGACTGGTGACACATCTTGTCTGGAGTGCAGGGGGAGCGCGGTGGTTCGAGGCGGCCACCCTGGGGTCCGCAGACTGTCCTGCCTTCCTCCTGCTCTGCCACGGCCTTTTCTAACTCTGAGGGGGTGTCTGAGCAGAGCCTCTTTGTCTCCAGCTTCCAGACACAACAGCTGTTTCAGGGGGCCCTCCTGGCAGCCTCTCACAGGTGTGGTTTTGGCCAGCACAGGGGTACAAAGTGCCAGGTGAAGGGACGGGTTATGAAAAGCTCGTGGTGTTTAGCTCAAAATTTCCTTCCCTAAAAGTGCTGCCGAGCTGGGTCATTTCTGGGTGGATGAGACCCCACAGATATCTCCATGCTCCCAGGAAATAACAGGAGCAACACCTTGCACTCAGTGCCCAACGGATTTCATCCATGTGTACAAAAATTATATTAATTTGAAACATTTTTCTTAGTTTTCCTGGTGTTCCTTCTAGTTGGCCAGCTACAGTGGACAAAAAACCAGCCCAAATAAACTCATATTCATGAATGCCAGTGGATATTATTCTGCAAAAGCTCTGTTTGGGAACGTCAAGTTGTACAGCATTATCTTTCACTTATGAATGAAAAAAATCCACAAGGTTCCTGAAAAACAGGAAAAAAGGCTGCAATTGCCTCCTATATTGCAGAAGAATTATCTGTGCTGATTAAGCTGTCGCTCATTAGCTCACCAGGCTTATCAAGGCACCAACCCACAAGGCCTTTGACCTCAGCAGGAATGATAGCACAGAACATTTGGACCATCTTGGGTCACCATGCACCCATTTTGCCTTTTTTCCTGCTAATATCATGTGTAAATATATGCACAGCTGACCCTGCTGGAGAGTCCCCTGTCCCCTGCAAGAGGCTTCAGTTCCCCTGTGCTTCCTTTCGCAGTGTAAGTTCAGGCAGATTTGTGGAAAGCAGGAGATTTTGTTTGCGCCTAAATCTTTTTGTAGGATTTTCCTTAAAGGCCTTAATGCCATGGAAAAACATCAAGAGGCAAATTCTGCTTCGGGTTACACCAAAAGGGGAGTAAATCAGCTGAAGGCAGTGAGGGAAGCTGGATTTATCCCAGTGGAGGCAGAAGCAGAGCTCAGCCCCTTGCACTTTGCTATTTTCTGCACCAGCAGTTCTGGCCTTTGAAAAATGAGATGCATTTTTCTCACTGTGGCTTGAGAGGAGCCTGCAAATGCCAGACGACAGAAAGCAGAGGAGCAGAAGTCTGAGGCTCCTAAATTAGAAACTGTGGCAACTTCAGGCACCGTCCTATAGAAGCTGCCCTTGGCTTTATGTTAAATGTTGGGTTTTCTTGTGATCGTCAGCATTTGGTGTTAAAAAGATGCTCAGGGAAAGCTCATTCTACCTCAAATCCATGACTGGGCAGTGCCAGATTGGAAGATTTGTCTCTTTATGGGATGGGGTTTGGAGCAACTTGGCCTAGTAGGAGGTGCTCCTGCCCATGGCAGAGGGTGGAACGAGATGGGCTTTAAGGTCTCTTCCAACCCAAACCATTCCATGAAGATTTTGGGGTCCTTCCCACAACATCTCCCACAAGGCAGCTGGCTTGGGCATGGACTTCTCATGGAGTGCTCTGGCCACATGGGAGCTGAGCAACTGGTGATGTGGATGGGCAAGCTGGGTCTGGGAATACGCCAGGATTTAATCTGGATTTAACGTAATCCATTTAATCTGTTTCCTAGCCCAGACTTCCACAGGAAATGGAGACGGAGACAAAGCATCCTGATTCTGTTTTTGTGCTTCCTGACCTCTAAGGAGAACAGGACCTCTGCAGGACCTGTGCAGAGCTTGAAGCAAGGGGATGGAGCACGTTCAGGAGATTTGCCTGGATGTGTGGAGGGTAAAATTCCACCTGAGCTCTGGGGGTGCTGCTGAGCTGGGACACGCTCCTGCCAGCCACCAGCATGCTGAAGGAAACGTGCCTGAGGTTTGGCAAAGGCTTGTTTTTTGAAGCTGTGGAGAATCCCACTGTCCCAGCCGGAATTTTACATGAGGTTTACGCTTAAATGGTTCAGCCATTACTGCGAGTGTAAAGAAGAATATTGTGTTCTGCTCCTGTGTAACAAAAACACCAGCTCTGGGACTGCCACCCCCTGGGACAGGGACTGAGGGGGCTGAGCCACAGATCAGCCAGGGAAAAGCAAACCAGCCCACTCAGCCTAACTAAAAATCCTGTCCATGGGTTAACCTCCCAACTCTCTCCCCTCCAAAACTTGGATTTTTTACATTGGAGCTCTCCAGGAACTATCCACAAAATGGCACGTCCTGCATGCTGGCACACCCCTAACAGAGGTTAGAGGGCCATCAACAGGGCTGCTTGGATACAGGGAAATGAGTATCATGGAATCACAGAATAGTTTGGGTTGGAAGAGACCTTAAAGATCATCTTATTCCACTCCATGCCATGGTAGGGACACTTTCCACTATCCCAGGTTGCTCCAAACTCTTTCCAACCTGGCCTTGGACACTTCCAGGGATGGAGCAATTCCACCATCTCTCCTCTATTCCAACACTACCTGCTGCTCAGCATTCTTCACAAGTTCATTTTGGCCATGTATCAACACACCACAGTCCTTGTCTGTAACCTCATCTACGCAGAACATCTTGGAGGAGAAAAGGTTCCTATTATAATCTTACCAGAATGAGATTAATACAAAAACCCTGTGGGAAAACACAGGTGTTTGGACTGACTCTGGAGCTGCATCAATTTCCAACTGGAAAAAAAGACAATGCGGGGTAGCTTAACCACCAGTAGCAGCACCAAGGATTTGTTCAGTGGAAAATCACAATGAAGATATGGCAGGGCCAGGCAGAAAAACACAGGTTAAACCAATTAAAGAGAGCAATTTTGGAAGGCACGATTGCTGTCCTGCTTGACATCCTTTGTGCAAATTCCATGAGCATGATCCTCAGCTGACACACTTCTGACAGAAGCTTAAAAAAATGGGAATGAAACAGAAAGGAGTGATGGAATGTGAAAAATTCTTACCTAAATGGGTTCCTTGATGAGTTTTACTGGACCTGTGAGCACGGGTGAAGAAATGAGAGTTTTAAACCCTGGAACTCCCTGAACTGCTGGTGCAGGTTTTCAGCCACATGCTGTGTATGGGCTTTTCCTGGGCCAGGCTGTGAGTTTGGCCACCAAGATATGAGCTGGAAATTGGTGTCCTACACCTGTAATTAAAAGAAGGATGAAAATGTGTAAGTTAGTAAAAAATGTTCCCTTTTTCCAAACACTTACCCAAGAGTAATGGAGCAGCCCAGAGATGAAGGGAACAAGGCCCTCAAGTGGTGCAGCAGCCAGAGAAGGTGGTGGTGGAGTCACTGTGCAGATCAAACACCTGAGTCTGTCAATAAGGCACGGGGATAAATAAATAATATTTGTTTAAAGAAATCAGGTGTGAAAACATAGAGATGATTGTCGGAGTTCTGGGAAAACTAGCTGAGACAAATGGGATCTGTGACTGCTCAGTGTGACAGAAAATCACCTGAGAGGCCACTGAGACTGGTGCAGGAAGAGATTGGAGTCTTCTACAAGTCAATAAAGCTTTTCTGACAAAGGTGCAAAACTGTGGGAAACAAGAGCTGCCTGGGGAAATTAGTTCAGTCCATTTTCCTGTTTGGTGAAAAAATGAAGTTGAGCTTTGAAATAAAGAACAAGCTGTCCTGACAGCAGAGGAACCAAGTCTGTTTTCCCACAGAACTGAGCCCCTGTCTTCTCCCAGACCTCTGACCCCTTCTCACCTGGGAGATCTTTACCTTTCTTTTGAATTTTGAGGGGTTCACAAGGCACTGGGGGCATCCTGGCGGACGTGCAGTGCGTGAACCTGGGTCCCTTGGATGGCCAGGGAGAACACAAGGAGCCACCACAGAGGCCCCCACGTGCTTTGGGTGACCAGCCACACCCAAGCATGTCCTTGATGGCTGGATGTACCTTGAAAATGTGCTTTTGCAGGATGGGGCAGAGAGAACCCCATGGCCATGGACAACGGGATGCTCCCTGGACCGGGTATGCTTTTATTCCACTTTATTCCCCTTGGAAACTCCCTCTGCACCATGTCCACTGCAGCCATGGTGCTCCAACTTGGGTATGGGAGCCTGGTCTTGCCCCCTTCAACAAGCAAGTCATAAAAAGCACCTTATTCAAGCAACTTAAGAACAAATAAAAGCAGCATAACCTCCTTTTTCATGCTTTGTGGGCGGCCATACATCGTCAGTGGAAATTCTGCCAAACTTGTTGTTTAAATATAGGAGCTGTGCTTATTTGTATTGTTGGTGGTGCCCACGAGGACCTGCTCTCCTTGCACGGGGATATTGTTTAGAATGAAGCCCGGGCTGGCTACTTTGCCATTAAAATTCCGTGCCAGCCCAGCACTGACAATATTGAAGCTTTGCTAAACGTGTGTACGTGTAAGTTCATTAAATGGGTGCTGACTGTTGTTACACAAGTACAGCAGTTGAGTGCTTTCTGTATTAACCTTATCACCTGATGGGCAAAAGAAAAGGTTTAACTAAAGCTTAGGACTAATTGAACAGTATTTCAGTATTTTCTTATGTAAAACTGGTTCTGGTCTATTGTTTTTATTTATTTGCAATAACTGTGCTCATTCAAGTTTGTAATGACACTGCCATGGGTGAATAGAATTTGCTTTAAGTATTATTCTCCCTTTTCCTATCTCCTGCCTCCTCTAAACTGTGTCTCTCAGGAGAAAATCTGCAACAGAGCCTGGTAAAAAGGCAACTCTCTAAGTACACAGTCATTTTGGGGAGATATGTTCCCAAGCTGTGTTTTTAAAATTACTTTTAGCAGTTCCTGTTTATTTTCTCTGCCTGCCTTGGGTATTTCCTGTCGGGCTGAGCACCGAGCGTGGAGCTGGAGGAGATAGGAGAGAAAAAGCCTCCTGAGGAAAGGTGGGAGGCGTCTTATCATCAAGACACTGCACAAACCAGAGCACTTTCTTTGCTCCATTGCCACTAGAGTATGCTCTCGTGCTACAAGTTCCAGGGATTTTTTAAAAAATAAATCACTCTGTGTAGAGTGATTTACACGAGGCCGTGTTTCAAATGCTTTCCACTTGCCTCAGTGTTTTGTTGTTTTTTTTTTTTCCTCAGTATTTGTTTTTTTAATTGCTGTTGAGCACATACTCAAAGCTTTGAGAAAGCCTGGAGGGTCGCTCTGTAGTGAGGTGAATCTAACTTGGGTTTGGACAACTCCCAGCTTCCAGAGAGTGGGTGAAAAAGGCCAAAAAATATCGTACCTGTCTCTAAAAAACACACTAAAAAGGAGGTTTGCACGTCCTTCCAGTCTTGGTTGGACCCCCGGGTCATGGCTGATGAAGAAAGGGGAGGCAAATCTCACGAATTAATAGATTTCTGCTTACAGAAGAAACATGTAAATTCCCCTTTTCAACATAAAGTGTGCCTGTAATCCCAGCCTTTGAAATGGTGGTAGTTATTCAGTAAGATAAAGGCTGCTGTGAGCCTGCCCTACCACATTACAGCAAAGTACTTTGTCACTGGCACCCTAAAAGTTCCAGTTTCTGCATGACAAAGATATAAAACAACTTGCAGGACAATTAAAGAACAGTTTGTCCTCACCCTGTTATTACCAGCCATTCTTCCACGTTTCGATATTTGCCCGTAAATTGCTACCTCCCCCATCAATATAATTGTAATCAGCCACGGTTAACATTTGTCTTTGGATGCCTTTTCCAAGGGGAACACAAAGAAGGAAAAATACGGCAAAGAAAAAAGCCACGCTCCGGATAAAGAGCCTCGCCACCAGCCTGCTTTCACACACAGGCTGCGCACTTTGCTGCTAAAATTACATTTTAGGAGCCCCAACGGGCGCGGGAACAATGACCCCGCTCATTTCCATAGTGACAATGCCTGGCGGAGGATTGGAACACGTCTTTTTCCTCTCCCCGATGAACCTCAGCCAACGACGGCAGAAACCTGCCAAGGACTTGAGTCCGTGGAAGCTCTTGGTCACCACGGGGCTGGGAGGTTCCCTCTGGGACGGGAGGCAGCCACTGGGCCCAGCCATTCTCCAGGTGATGTTCACACCCTCAAACACCAGTTCCTCCAGGCAGCCCCAGCGACTTCTGAGTGGGTCAAAACTTCAGCTTCTTTTGCCTGCTCTGTGCAGATCATCGGGGGTGCACAGAGCTTCCCTAAATTCATAGAATCCCAGAATGGCTTGGGCTGGAAGGGACCTCAAAGCCCATCTCATTCCACCCCTGCCATGGGCACAGACACCTTCCACTATCCCAGGTTGCTCCAAGGCCCGTCCAACCTGGCCTGGAACACTTGCAGGGATGGGGCAGCCACAGCTTCTGTGGGCACCCTGTGCCAGGGCCTCCCCACCCTCACAGGGAAGAATTCCTTCCCAATATCACATTTAAATCTACTCTCTTTTAGTTTGAAGCCATGTCCTCCTGTCCTATCACTCCATGCTCTTGTAGAAAGTCCCTCTCCAGCTGCCTTGGAGCCCCTTCAGGTACGGGAAGGGCACAGTCAGGTCACCGCAAAGCCTCCTCTTTTCCAGGCCAAACAAGCCCAGCTCTCCCAGCCTTTCCCTACAGCAGAGGGGCTCCATCCCTCAAATCATCTCGGTGGCCTCCTCTGGACTCGCTCCAGCAGGTCGATGTCCCTCCTGTGCTGGGGCCCTTGGAATTCCCTCAATGCCTTCCTTGGTTCCATCTTTCCGGGGTTTTGTGCTGCTGTTTCCGCAGGGCCCTTCGGCAGCAGCTTCTCCAGCCCCCAGAACACGACGTGTGTTTCCTCAGTTGTGTCAGCCCTTAATCCTGCTCTTTTTTTTCCCTTAATAAATGCAAACCTAATTTTCTAACGTCTCCACTTAGATCTAATCCATGAGGCTGTTTATTATCCTCGTTACCCTCTTCTATACCTTTTTCATTTGTATTCAGAAGCCTCTCTTTAATCTGTCTCAATTCTCCAGGTATGGCCTCGCCGCTCTTTGGTACAATCCCATAATGATTTCCACGGATGTGTTTTAGTCCTCTATCGATAGGTCTCGGGATGCTATTTGCCTTCCTTAACTACTTCCCGCAGCGGGAATCGCTGCTTTTAATATTCCGTGCGCTGACACCTTCAATCTTTTCCTTCACCAGCATCTTGTGCCACCCCATCCAGGGGTTAAATCTTTATTGTCTGTGTAAGGCACACTGCGGCTGTGGTGGAGGGGCTACAGCCCGCACCCAGCGCTGTCCGAGGAGGGGTTTGGTGTGGCTGAGAGCGGCCAGAAGGTGCTGATCCTTAAAAACCTCGTCCTGAAGGGACGATCCCGGGAGGAAGGGAGAGCCAGGACGCGCTCCGCTCCCCTTCTCCCCCCGCCTCTCCGCGGTGGTTTCGCCCTGTCCCCCCCTCCGCGCGCGTTGGTCCCGCCCGGCCGCCCGGCCGCACTCACCCTCCGCCACTCTCTCTCCGGCTGTACCAACTCCTCTCAGTGGGGAGAGATGGAAGAGAGCGAGAGGCCGCGCTGAATCGCCTCATCGGGTTCGCGGCTCTCTCTGTTCTCTGTCTGAGACTTGTAGATAAGTAAAGCCCCGGAAAGGCGATTCGGCAGGAGCGAGAAGGCGAGCGGGACAGGGATGCTCCCCCCGCGAGGCGGTGGGTGGCACAGCCCGCTCGCCCCGCGCGGCCGAACCCGGAAGGTGGCGGCGCACATGGGCGCGGGGGCCGGGACCGGCACCGGGATCGGGACCGGGACCGGCACCGGGATCGGGACCGGGACCGGCACCGGCACCGGCACCGGGATCGGGATAGGGAACGGGGCGGGAGGAGCCGCCGGGGCGCTGGGCGCTGCCGTGGCTGCTCTCTACACGGCCACGCTGCCGCCCGCCCTGCCCGGCGGGGATGCGGGTAACGTACCGGGTCACCCCAGCGGCGAGGGTGGGCACCCTCGGCCCGTAGCGGCTGGTGCATCGCGGTCAGCCTTGGGCGGGGGCGTGAGGGGAGGAGCCCTTAGGGACTGGTGCATTCCTGTCACCCCATGGGGTTGCTGTCACCCCATAAGGACTGGTGCATCGGTGTCACCCCTGTAGCAACTCTGGAGTTGCCCATTCCAGAGGAGCTGGTGCATTGGTGTCACCCCTGGAGGGCTGGTGTCACCCCATAGAGTTGTCATCCCAGAGAGTTGCTCACTCCAAAGGGACTGGTGCATTGTTGCAAGGTTGCTGTCATCCCATAGGGATGCTCATCCTATAGAGACTGGTGCATTGCTGTCACCCTTGGAGGATTGCTGTCACCCTCTAGGGTTGTTGGCAGCCCACAGGGTTGCTCACTCCAGAGGGGCTGGGGCACTGCTGTCACCCCGTTAGGTTGGCTGTCATCCCATAGGATTGCTCATCCTATAGGGGCTGGTACTTCGTGGTCACCCCATACGGTTGCTGGTGTCCTATAGGGCCTGGGGCATCAGTGTCACTCCACGGGGTTGCTGTCACCCCATAAGGATGCTCATCCTATAGAGACTGGTGCATTGCTGTCACCCCCATATGGCTGCTGTCACATCATAGCGTTTCTCCCCCACAGGGATGGGTGCATTGCTGTCACACCATGGGGTTGCTGGTCCCGTTAGGTCCCCGTAGCCACTGGTGCAGTACAGCCACTTTTGGGGTGCTCACCCCTTTGGGGTTGGTGCATTTAAAGCTGCCCGTAGCAGCGCTGGCCCCACAAGTGCGTGCAGCAGGGACACCCTGTATTGGGTGTGCACCCCTCGGGGCCAGGGCAATTGCCCAGCGGGGTCAGCACAGCAAGGTCCCCCCTGGGGCTGCTGCCCTCGGGCCACCCCATAATAGCTTGCCTGTATTTGAGCCTTTCAGTGAAGGATTTAGCCAGGGGCCCTGGGGACAGCTGGTGACTTTAGGAGACAGATGTGCCGTCCTGCCAGATGTGCTGCCATGGCTTGGGCTGTCACTTTCCCCGGCCTGCACAGCAGGGAAATCTTTGCCTGTCTGGAAGTGCAGCTTCCTGGCAGTGTCAGACTGGATTTTTGTGTTTGGCACTGCTGTTCCCATGGGTGGGACAGAGTTCTCCCGTTTGGTCCTGCTGTGGTTTCACTGATTTAACCTTTTCTTGCTTAAAAAATACTTTGGTTTTGCATCGTGTATACAGCTGTGGTTTGGGGATAGGAGGGCTTGGATTTTCTTGGGAATGTGTTGGTAATTTTTTTTTCATGGAACAAGTGTCCAGGATGCTTTCTCTCTTTGTCATCCCAGAAGAGTGTTCAGTGGCTCTGTTTAACTCTGTGTCTCCTGGCCATCAGTGGTTTCAAATCCAAGCTGTGCCTGAAATTCCTTCTAAATAAGTGGCCTTTTAATGGATGCATGTATTTTACAGGCTCAGGATGTGTGGAGAGAGAGAGACACTGGCCAGGCTGGCCATGTGCATCTGATGGCTTTTGCTTCTGCTCCCAAGTCACTGAAAAGGCTGGGTTTGCTCCTTCTGAGTGTATCGATTAATGTGTCATGATTGATATATTTACAGTTGTTACCATTTTGTCTTTTATTACAATTTTTGCCTTTTTTTTTGTCTGTGGAAAGCACCCTGTGCTCTGAGCTGTTCATGCTGCACGAAGCCTCAGGAACCTGGTTTTTAATTGTGCTTGAGCCTGGATTTTCCCTCTGGGATGCAAATAACCATTAGCAGCCTTTGCAGAGAGGGATGCAGGTTCTCCTGATGATGTGATGGGTGAATGCTGGGATTCATTTTTTGTTGGATGTGGATTATCCCAGTAGACAGAGTGAGCAGCCAAACACCATATGGGTTCACCCCACTCTCCGTGTGTCATTCTGGTTGTTTTATCCCATTTTGGAGGTGAGAGGGGGGTTGCTCTTTCCTTAATTTCCAAAGGCATCTTGGTTCTTTGCACGCCACTCCTCTGCCAGTAAGTTTGGCCAGAGATATCGAGGACACCAGCTGGGGCTGTGCCACAGACGGGGGTGCAAGTGGAGAAACGCCCCGGGAGTGGAGGACTGGGGTCTGGGTGCTTTAACAGGCTCCCAGCAACCCATGGTAGAGGGAATTCTTTTAGAACTGATAGAATTCTGTTAGACTCTCAGGACAGTGTCCCCTGACCAGACCTGTGAGCTCATTCCTTATCTCTTCTTATTTATTTATTTATTTTTAAAATTTTCTCCTAAATCTGCTGCCTGGCTTCCACGTGTTCGCTGGGACTGTGCAGACACAGGCTCGTCCCTGCTGTCCCCTTGTGCCTGTCCCAGCCACCATTGTGTCCCATCACAGTGTCAGGACTTTTTTGGGCGTTATTCCCCCTGGTTTCTCATGGCTTGAGCATGGAATGCTTCAGCTGGAGTCCCTGGAACGTCGGTGCATGGCCCTGCTCCAGGTGTTGCATTTGCCTGTGCCTGAGCACGGAGCTCAAACTTGTGCCACCAAAAGCACTGGAACTACTTGTGTGAGTAAAGAGCTGCTTAAGGATTTGCTGTATCTGCTTCCAGGCAGGGAGCCCAGTATTTTATTTTATTTTTTAAGCTATCTGTATTTTTAATTGTTCCCGAAGTTTGCAGTAATCCCAAAATGTCAAAGGCAGTCGGTATTTCCACTGGCAGCTTGCTCGTGTTACTTAGAATAAAGAAATGAATGAGAGAATAATAGGGGGAGAAGGAATTATAATTCAGAAACATCCACAGATGTTAAAACAGTTTAAAAAGGGATCAAATAAAAGAAAAAAGAAATGAAACCGACCAAATGTTCCCTGGGATGTTTCAAACATCGGCTCCCAAACTTGCTGGGGATAAATCAGAGTTCAGGCAGCATCAGGCTGTTGCCTGAACACCTTTTTGGGGGAGTCAAGCTGGACAGTCAGAAACTTGTTTACATCAGGAATCACAGAATATTCTGAGTTAAAAGGGTCCCACAAGGATCATCGAGTCCAACTCCTGGCCTGGTGGAGTTGGAGGGAATAAACTCTTCAGTTGGAGCCAGTGTCTGAAGATGCCACAGGTCATTCTGTCTCACAAGACATTGAAAGCGAGTTTGTGGGTGCTGTAGTTCTTCCTCTGTGTGTTTTGTTATTAATTATTAGTGCTCCTCACTCCTCCGGCCCATGGAGGCTGTGAGGGATGCTCAGGTGTGTGGGAGGGAGATGGAGTATTAACCTTATCCAGAGTAGTGGGTGTTATGTACTTATTTTGATTTTCCCACTGGAATTCAACAGGCCTGCAGCCTAAGAGCTTATTTTTTTCAGGTCTTTTTTGGTTTTTTTTTTTCCTTAATTCTTACAAGGCAAAGTTGTGCTGTTGTCTTTCAAAGCTTGGCCGTTTATATAGAAATAATTTTTTTTAAATAAAAAAATTTTCTTTATAAATAAATTTTATTTATATTATTTTTGCAGCTTCCTGGTTGATTTGTGGCTGTATTTCTTTGGGATTATTCTTGCCCTTGATATGAATGTCACAGCTGTGTGAATGAAATTAAATTTCTGCTGTTTTAGATGCACAAATTGCTGTATCCCAGAAGGACTTTAGTGGAGGTGAATCCATGCCTGGCTTGGGAGCAGCATCCCTGGGATGAGATGGGTGATGGGCATCACCAGCTGCTGCACACTGGGGAGCCCCCACAGTGCCAAATTTAGGGTTTCCTTTATTATCATCACCCTTTGCTGCGTGCAGGAGGATCGGTCCCTTCCCAGCCTCGCCGTGCCCTGGGAATGCTGGAGCTGCTGAACACTCAAGAGCTCGGAATTGGGATGGATGGTTTTCCCATCACATCTGCTTTTGGGGGGGCTGTCTTGCAGTAGGGTGACGTCTTCCTGAAATAAAAATAGCCAGTGTTTGCAAGTGCAGGAAACTCCATGGCTGAGAGGTTTTGGTGCAGGAAGTGGCAGGTTTGGCCCCAGTCGTTGCCGGGCCGCAGCTCTAATTCTGCAGCAGTTGCCGTGGGTTGACTTGCATCTTCCTTTTCAAATGCACCGTTTGCTGTAGTGGCAGGATTTAAAGGTTCATTTTGTACAACCTCCCTCCTTTGCGTGGCATGGTGAGGATGTGATTGTACAGAAATTTAAAATATTGTTAATTTAGCAGTTAAAGCCACCAGTGCCCTTCATTTGGGTCTTTCCCATCTAATGACAGGACAAAGCTGCCATGACCTTGGCACTTGCAAAATTAGCAGGACCAGGAAAATTGGATTATGAAATTTGACAGACAGAAGGAAAACCAGACGTAATTTTTAATTTTGTTCGTCCCTGAAAGTGTTGTGCCTATTGAATATATTCAGTGTATGTTGTTCAGAAGTGTTTGCTGCAAAATGCTCCAGCGTCAAGTGCTCTAAAAATGCCAACTAATTCTGCTGACATGGTTGTTTTTGTGGCAGTCATTTGTCCTGGCATAAAATACAAACAAAATGCAAAATCTAAATGGTGTTTCTGGTGGGAGCTGGGTGCAGCATCCACTGACAGGTAAAGGAGCTACTTGTGAAGCAGAATTGCTTTAGCAGCAAGGCAGAGCAGCATTCCCAGATAAATGGATGCAGATTTGCAGGATCAGTGATTATATTTTTCCTCTTTAAAAACTGTAAAGCCGTGGTTTTGTGTTGGGGTTTTTGTTTGTTGGTTTGTTTTTGGTTTTTTTTTGATGAGAAACAACTGGGTTATTGAACAGACAATGCAGCTTAAGTGCTGCAAACTGTAGTGCTTGAAAGTTATTGAGTCAGATGGTTTTAAATTAAAAATACACACACAAACAAACGTCTGCATTTTGAGTATCTCAGGCCATTCTTTGCCCGAGCCTACCTATATTTTCACTTATCTGTTCATAAAAGTCTCGCGAAAACATGCAAAAGATATTTTGTGCAATGACATCAGAGGGAGAAAATATTCTTAGAAAATTTCATGCTGTTAAATCTCCACAGATTTACAGTTTTATCCAGTCAAATTAATGCAAAACCCCAATGCAAGCATTTGGATTTTGAAAACTTTGGAGGAGTGTCATTTCCTAATAGTAATTATTGGTTTTACATTATTTTTTCACAGGGGAGCTGATCACAGCCGCATATGAGCTTGGAGTAAGTATTAGTTTTATTGTTTAATCAATGCTCTCATTAACAGTTTTAGGAATTAAGGAAGTTTAATTAAGCATGGAGTAAAGTAGATTAATTTATTTTCAAACCACAGTTTTTACTAACTTATAAGTACAGCACGCGACAATTTACTTCAAGTTTTAAATCCAATTAAACTAAATTATAAAGCAAAGGCTTTACTGTATATACAGTAGCTGGCTTATTATCAACCCAAATTTTGTATAAGCTGGGGAGAATAAAATAAATCGGGTTAACAATTTTAATAAGTTTTATTATTTAATAAACTTTATTATGGTGCATGATCCCTTTAGGCAAGACCTTAGGACTGTCAGCGCGGTGGTAATCCGATAGCAGTGTGGTCTTTCAACTTGCTAACCAATAAAATAGTTGAGAAGCTGCTTTTTTTTTTTTAAAAAAAAAAAGAGGAAAAAAAAAAAACCCAAAAAAACAACAGCCTTTTGAATGACCCTAATATACTGTGAACCCAAACAAGGAGCCCTTTGAGGCGCGCTAATGAAACGTGGCACCTCCTTTTCCTCGCCGCCTCGTTGCTGTGGGCGAGGCGTGGAGCCAAATCCACTGAGGAAGAAAAACCTTTGCTGGGATGGGATGGGTACCGAGGGTGGCTCGGGGAGTGGAGCCGCTCGGGGCTGCCCCGCTCCCTTTCCCGGCCTTTCCCCCCTTTCCAACCCCGTGTCGCTCTGTCCGTAGGTCGCCCACCCTCCCGGCTACCCCCTGTTCACGCTGCTGGCCAAAGCGGCCACGGGGCTGCCCGGCGGCTCCCCCGCCTTCCGAGTC